>JAJLRJ010000003.1:54278283-54360783 GCA_024195265.1 Dendrophyllia cribrosa
GGCAGTTTAAACGGGGTATTGAGAAGTATCTGAGATATCGGATTCCCACACGGCAATCATGTAAAGCAGTTGTACAAGTTTTAATTTTTAATTATTAACTTAACTGATAATTCTCCGTGTTTAAATAAAGATTTACATTACATTACATTACATTACAAGTGATTAATCTTGACGTCCTATAGCTGACGGGAACGTTTTGAGAAAACAACACAGATGAACCGTCGGAGTTGTAACCTATTTTTTCTGATCACGTGACAACCAAATATAAAAGAAAATCGAACAATTGAAAGGGATACCCAATTCTGATGCCTGCTGAAGTTTGAAGATTTTCGTAGCAACGGCCTTGTAGTTAAGATAACGTTCCCCCCCCCCCCCCCCCCCCCCCCCCTCCCCCACCCCTAAAAAAAACAGTTCATAAGGGATAACCCAGTGCTAAAGAAAAACAACATATAAGTTTGCCGATTTTAAGTACTTTAAGGCTAAGAGATATCTGTTCTAAATATTATAGAGATAAGGAAAACACTCGTAGTTAGGTAATGGCTACAGTTTTACTGATCTTTGTATGGAAGGCAATGTTTTATTTTTTCTTAATGAAAAAAAAATGTAAACAGTATTCATTGCTAACATTGAATAAAGAGATCTTTACGGCAGACTCCGCGCACCAACAGGTCAATGATTTGCATAATGTACTACGTAATGTAGTTCAGTAATGTTGAAAATCACGAACTTTGTCAACACCCTCGATATCTCGAACCCCCTTCTATCTCGAACTATTTCGTTCCCCTTGAGAGTTCGAGATTGCGGGAGTCTACTGTAGTTTAATTGGCAGACATTAAATGAACCTATGATATCATGGGTGTTTTCAGCTTTTCACCTCATTTTTGTTGTCAGGTCTCGCATTCGGCGTCAGGTATTAAATTATGGCTGGAAGTAATTTTCATCTGCTGACTCTCCAGCTCATACTACTGTACTGTGCCATCATGACTGTCAAAGGCTCGCCCGGGGGATTGGAATTAAAAAGCCTCAATTTGTGCGGTAAGATACTGTGGCTGCTTGCAAAAAGGCAAAAATTTATTTTCATGGCTCCCGTCACTAGTTAAAATTTAGAATTTAATTGATCGATCGACTGTGTAGACCTGTGTATGATTGGTTGAGTGAGTGAGTGATTGATTGATTTATTGATTGGTTGATTAATTAATTGATTGATTGATTGATTGATCGATCGATCGATCGATCGATCGATCGATTGATCGATCGATTGCTTTGTCGTGTTTCCTAATGTTAGAAGGAACAGTGTCCGGCTAACATATCGTGTGTTCATGATCATATGGCCAGAAGCTTGCTTTTCGTCGGGATTGTCCCTTTAAACAATTGTGATGATTGGTTGTCAAGTTAGTTGGCTTGAACTTGTTGAGCTCGAGGTCAACTCAGATCGGTATATTCGAAAATATTGACTAACACGAATTTAGCTCCTGATACGGCTTCCGTTGTCTTACCAAAATATCTCACATCACGATCACGATCACAATCACGATCTCTAGTCAGGAGCACCCAACCAACCACGTTTTAGTTAACAGAACTGTTAGAAAGGCCTTAGTCATCTTCCAAATTCCTATTTAATTATAGAAAAATTAGAGTTTTCTTTTCTCTTGTATTCTCCTTTAATCTTAAGTAAAGTTAAGCAAGGCTGTTGCTCTAGTACGAGAATTTAGTTTTATCGACTGAGTCGATAAGGTAAATTGACCACCGTAAAAAGATTCAAATAGCTGACGTTTCGAGCGCTAGCCCTTCGTCGGAGCGAATCAAGGAATTGTGGGTAGTGTGTGGTTTTATATAGTAAGCGGTGGAGCTACGCTATTGGTGGAAATTTGGTGACGTGAAAAACAAATGTAGATTAGTTGAATGAAAAGCGTTCGTTGATTCCGTGGGGTTTGAGAGTGCCGATTTGAAAGATGATTTTTTGTTCTAGGTTTTTACGGCTTTCTGTGTTACCCTGGTGTAGGGAAAGGCCGCAGATTGTCATGTGTTGTTTAGAATGGTTAGTAAGATTAAAATGGCGCGCGACTGGTTTGGATGCGTCTTTGTCATTTTTTTCAACGTCTCGGAGATGTTCACGAAAACGGTCGCCCAGTCTTCTCCCTGTTTCGCCAATGTATATCTTTTTGCAAAAAGTACATGTTATGCAGTAGATAACATTTACGGAGGTGCATGTAAAACGATCAGTGATTTTAATAGATCGTTTGGGTCCTGTTATTTTGTCCGCGTTGTGAATGAAAGGACAAGTGTTACATCGTGTGCGTGTGCATTTGAAAGTTCCCGGTACATCGTCAGATTTCAGTGCGCTCGTAACTAGAAAGTTGCCTATGTTTTTGTCACGTTTGAATGAAATTAGTGGGGGTTGTGAAAAAATTCTGCCTGTTTCGGGGTCGTTTTGGAGTAATTTGAAATTTTTTAAAATGATGCTTTTGACTGTGTTGTTGTGTGGGTGGAAAGTGAGGGTGAATGGAATTCTCTCGTTCTCTTCCTTCTGTGGCGTTTGTAGTGCTGACTGTCTGTCGATCTGTTGTGCACGTTGTTGGCCCGTATTAACAACAGAGTCAGGGTACCCACGTTTCTTGAAAAACTGGCACATTTCTTCTGATTTGTTGGAAAAATCAGAGTCATCACTACATAGACGTCGAAGTCTGAGAAATTGAGAATACGGAATGGCGTTTTTAACGTGCGATGGATGTGAGGATGAATGTAACAGATAACTGTGGGAATCTGTAGGTTTGTAGTGCACACTTGTGGATAAACTGTTACCGTTGATTGAAATATTAATGTCAAGAAAAGCGACTGAGGTTTCGGAAATTTCCCAGGTATATTTTAGAGCTGGATGAAAAGTATTGACAGAAGTTATGAATTGATTAAGTTCCTCTTTACTGGAAGAGGTAGCGCCAATGCAATCATCGATGTAGCGGCCGTAGAGTTCGGGTTTGGTTCCGTGGTACTGATTAAAAAATTTGTCTTCGATGTGGCCTACAAAAAGGTTAGCGTAGCTTGGTCCCATTTTGGTGCCCATGGCGACTCCATTTACTTGTTTGTAGTAGTTTTGGGAAAATGAAAAACAGTTAAGTGTCAAAACTAATTCGGCTAAGCGGAGCAGTGTTTCTGAGCTTGGGTTTTGAATGGAGCGCTGGTCGAAAAAATATTTTAGTGCTTGAAGTCCTTCGTCATTGGGGATGACGGTATATAAAGAGGTAATGTCCATAGTGAAAATTAATTTGTTTTCGCTGGCAAAACTGAAATCCCGGAAAATTTCGAGTGCGTGATTGGTGTCCTTAATGTACGAGGGTAGTGATTTGACAATGGGGGCCATGATTTTGTCTAAATAGCTAGAAATTAGTTCGGTAGGACAGCTACAAGCGGAAACAATTGGTCGGCCGGATTGTTTGGTTTATGAATTTTAGGTTTGAAATAAACGCGTGAGGTTCTAGGAGTAGTGATGATGAGATTGTTGGCGGTAATGGTAATTGTTGTTTAGTAATGAGGTCTTGGATAGTTTCTTTGACAATTTTTTGGTTGGTAGAAGTGAGATCTTTATCAACTTTGGCATAGAAAGCGGTGTCAGAAAGTTGCCGAAAAGCCTCTTGTCGGTAAAGGTCGGTCGCCAAAAACTACCGCCCCGCCTTTGTCGGCCGCTTTGATAACAATGTCGCGTCGTTTGCTAAGACTTTTGAGCGCTGCCCATTCTCCTGTTGAAAGGTTTGAAATTTTGGTGTGGCGGTTAAATTTAAGTTTTTGGACATCGTGACGACATTTTTTGACGAAAAAATCTAGAGAAGAAAACTGGCCCTCTGGGGGAGTCCATTTTGATTTGCGAACGTTGAGTGTTTCAAAAACATCTTTTTCCGAGGTGTTAGAATTGTCTTCTTTGTCGTGGAAAAAAGCTCTTAATTGCACGCGGCGAAGGAATTTTTCAACATCTTGTTTGACTGAAAATTCGTCGGTTTGTTTCGCTATAGGAACAAAGTTTAAACCTTTACTAAGAACAGACCTCTCTGGTTAGAAAGCGGCAAATTTTCCGGAATGGTAACGACGCCATTGTGACTATCGAATGAATGGTCGCCGGATAATTGAGGACCTATTAACTGTTCAAGTTTTTGGGTCTTGATTTGGTTAAGGCTGTTGAACAGTTTAGCATTGAGTTCTTGAATTTTAGCGCGAATTGATTTTACTAAGACAGCTGGACAAATTTTGGAAAGTTCGGAACGGTATTGGATAATTTCCTTTTCGAGATTGTTACGTTTAAGGCACATAGCTCTGATGGTGATCCTCATAATATTACGCGAGAAAGAATTTTGGGCATGGTGAATTTCGTGAAAATATTGTTGATTGGAATCAGAGAATGTAGAAGCGTGAAAATTTGAACGAAACCCTTTAGGAATGACTTTGGATTGGAGGCAACGGCCGATGAAATTGATGTGACTACAAAACCTAGTTTTGGTAAAGATGTGAGTGGCTAAACGAAAGGCTAAATTAGTGGAAATGGGGGGAAAAGGAATAAGATAACTTACGATTTCCTGGCGTAGCTCCTTGGTGAGTGTCTTGAGGTTAGGCATCGTTGTCTTCGGTTCGTTCGGTGAGAAAGCTGTTGAGTAAGAAATATTGATGTAAAAAGTTAATGGTCGCAGCGAATAAACAACAAATGAATGGGGTTAGTTTCTAGAGAAACTGTGGTGCTGCGTCGGTGGGGGGATGAAACACGAGAATTTAGTTTTATCGACTGAGTCGATAAGGTAAATTGACCACCGTAAAAAGATTCAAATAGCTGACGTTTCGAGCGCTAGCCCTTCGTCGGAGCGAATCAAGGAATTGTGGGTAGTGTGTGGTTTTATATAGTAAGCGGTGGAGCTACGCTATTGGTGGAAATTTGGTGACGTGAAAAACAAATGTAGATTAGTTGAATGAAAAGCGTTCGTTGATTCCGTGGGGTTTGAGAGTGCCGATTTGAAAGATGATTTTTTGTTCTAGGTTTTTACGGCTTTCTGTGTTACCCTGGTGTAGGGAAAGGCCGCAGATTGTCATGTGTTGTTTAGAATGGTTAGTAAGATTAAAATGGCGCGCGACTGGTTTGGATGCGTCTTTGTCATTTTTTTCAACGTCTCGGAGATGTTCACGAAAACGGTCGCCCAGTCTTCTCCCTGTTTCGCCAATGTATATCTTTTTGCAAAAAGTACATGTTATGCAGTAGATAACATTTACGGAGGTGTATGTAAAACGATCAGTGATTTTAATAGATCGTTTGGGTCCTGTTATTTTGTCCGCGTTGTGAATGAAAGGACAAGTGTTACATCGTGTGCGTGTGCATTTGAAAGTTCCCGGTACATCCAAACCAGTCGCGCGCCATTTTAATCTTACTAACCATTCTAAACAACACATGACAATCTGCGGCCTTTCCCTACACCAGGGTAACACAGAAAGCCGTAAAAACCTAGAACAAAAAATCATCTTTCAAATCGGCACTCTCAAACCCCACGGAATCAACGAACGCTTTTCATTCAACTAATCTACATTTGTTTTTCACGTCACCAAATTTCCACCAATAGCGTAGCTCCACCGCTTACTATATAAAACCACACACTACCCACAATTCCTTGATTCGCTCCGACGAAGGGCTAGCGCTCGAAACGTCAGCTATTTGAATCTTTTTACGGTGGTCAATTTACCTTATCGACTCAGTCGATAAAACTAAATTCTCGTGTTTCATCCCCCCACCGACGCAGCACCACAGTTTCTCTAGAAACTAACCCCATTCATTTGTTGCTCTAGTAACTTGAAAGAGCAGACCTAAGTGACGAACATGGATGGGCAAAGATGATTTCTTTTCGTCAACCCTAACTTTTAAGGAAAATCTTTCTGCTTTGTGCTTAAAACCTCTCGCATAGCTTTTTAAGACGTAACAAGAACAGTAAAGGAGTAGCATTCCAAAAAAAGATCCCTGTTTCCACGTTTTACTAATCGTAATTTCGTGAATCTCTTCACAGGTCCTTCTAATCCAAAGAACACAGAAATAAAAATTTATCCCTGGCCTATCATACCATCTGGAACACCTTTCAATCTTACCGTTGTATTTACCCCTGGTAATTAAGCTAATGTATCAATGATGTTGCCGTGTGTATCACTTCTGAGCATTACATATAGCCAGATGAACATACCCTGTATTTAGAAACCGCCTTTGCCACCAGATGCATCATTTGGTAGAATTTTAGTGCGGCCGCTAAAACATTTTCCCACTTCTCTGAGTTGTCATTCTTCTCTTTAAAAGCTGAAGACATTTTTGCCGTGACAGGACAATGGAAAATAACGTCTGAACCAGATGGCAAAATGTTGGCAATGGGAAGAGATGACATGTGCCACCAGCAGATTCATGACATATGCAGCTTATCAGCGGGTGGTGAGTGTATAAAAACAATTATTTGCGAGTGTCGCAAGGCTCTTACTCTTTCAGTTCTGACTTTTTAAAACAATCGAGACCAGGATAAACCAGCTGAAAGTTTCACCGGACAAAAACCGGAAACCAACCTCGTTCCAAGCGCTGGAACGAGGTTGACCGGAAACTTCAGGAAAGAACGTTTCCAAACTGGGGCCTTATAAAATGGTACTACAGTATTTTCTCCAATAATAGCGATATTATTTTTTTATCGCTTCATTCTGAGGGTGGTGATTATTCGACTGGGGCGGGAAATGGGTAGGCGATCATTGCTCTATAGAGACTCTATAGAAGTTGTGCCCTCTGTATTTGTTATATTATTATTTAGTCATATTATAAGAAATGCGTAAAAATGAAATTGAATATCTATAAAGTTTTCTAAACTGGTTATTGTTTACTTAATGTTTATTCTGAACTGCCAATAAGTCGTGCCGCGAGGAAGGCAATCATTCGAGGGAGTCATTTCGAGCCTGCAGTACTTCTTGAGTGTCTAATGGAAAAGTTCCCGGATTGATTGCCATTCTCTTCGAAGTTTGATTGTTTTTTCTTTGCAAATTCGTCCCGTTTTTAAAGTTTGTTACAGTTTTGTTTGTGCCATTTTTAACTTGTCAATACGTGAGCCCGCGATATGTAGTGGTTACCTGCCTTACCCATGGGGACGGCGTGGAAGGCAGAGGAGATGGGCATTTGGTCGCCAGGGAGTAGGGGGTGGGGGTCGATGGTGTAAAACGCCAAGGTGAGAGGAGGATCCGAACGTTTCATATACATGAGGTGGCTCACAGAAGCCTTTGATTTGTTCTTTGTTTTTCATTTCACAGATAAGTTTGTTTGGAAGTACTCTTATAAAATGGAGAATTTTCCGTCCGTCTTCCAGGTAAATATATGTAGAACTAGCACTTTCTACAGCAAACATCAAGCGTTTTTATTGTAGTCTTGCTTATTATATTTTGCCACTGCAAAGATCGCCTGACAAGTAAGCCTTTATGTAAAATATCGTGAAATTCTCTTCTCTGACATGTATCTGTACCCTTGCGAATTTAATTAGGTACAAGTAACATTTTTAAAAATAGGAACGCATAATACGCTCGCCTGTACGTTTATTTGACACTTTTCACTTTTTATTTTTTTAAGTAAGTCGTTTTATTAATTTTACCTTTGGAATTATACCCATAGGAGCACCAAATATTTCTGTTTGTTTCGTTTCCTATATATTCTTGTTTCAATTTTACCTTTTTTGACTTGATAATGACGTGAAAAAGCATCCGAACGTCGTCGGTTTTTAGAGTTTTAAAGGGTTTTCTAATTGTCTTTTAGCGTTTAATTTTATAAAAAAAAAAACATTAGTCGCCATAAAACAACAAATAATCATACATTCACTAACAGACAGTTGTCGTTGTTAGTTGACTCTAACCCTTACCCAAACCTTCATTTAATTAACTTTCTTCTTGCCCAGCTTTTTCATAACCCTTTCACTTCCAAAGTTAATTATGGAGACATGTAATGTAGTTCTAACTTCTAAGTCTGTGGACGAAATCCTACGATGTGACGTACCATTCAAATAAAACCTATTCGTCGGTACTTTGGCATGCTAACATTTGTTTTTTAGTTTACAAAATGAAATTTTGGATTTTATATGAATTTGTATATTTGGCACTCTTGGGAGTTAAAGGGTTGATCATTTATCTTTTTCTTTCTTGACATATCAGACTACGGTGAGAGGAGAAGTCAAATTTTACAATGAAGAGGCTATGGAGATTTTATGCTTTGAAGCTGTGGCTAAGATTTACTAAAACGTGCGTGTCCTACTGAGACATAAAAATTGAGTTAAGGTAAATTGGCCACCAGTAAAAATATTGAAACAGCTCGAAACGTCACCTTTTAAATATTTTGAAAGGAGGACAATTTACCTTACCTTTAACTTTCATGTTTCACTCCCCCATCGACGAAGCACCACAGTCAGTTGTATAGAAACTAAGAAGCCCATTATTATTAATTTGTTCTACTGAGAAAAACATTGATAAATTAAAGGCACAAAGGCCAATAGTAGTTGTATAACCTAGACACGTTAACTGTTACTTTTTCACTCCAGAAACAGGAAATAAAGATAAATTCTATAATTTTGAAATACTTAAAACAAAACAAAATTTTACTTCAACAATGCAGTGACAAAGCACACAAACTATGAACCACCTTGTACAGCAAAATAAACAGTAACACAGTTTTACTATGATTCTGAAGAATTGTGAATTCTTGTCGAAAACTACAAATTAATAATCCCTGCATATTTTCTTTCTTTCTTTCTTTCATCCATTCATTCATTCATTCTTTATTTATTTATTTATTTATTTATTTATTCCTTCCTTTCTTTCTTTCTTTCTTTCTTTTTTTCTTTCTTTCTTTCTTTCTTCCATTCATTCATTCATTCATTCTTTATTTATTTATTTATTTATTTATTTATTCCTTCCTTCCTTTCTTTTTTTCTTTCTCTCTCTCTTTCTTTCTTTAATTCCAAGAATAGTATTCTGTCTCGTAATGAATGAATGGCGAGCCGTGTTTGTTTTGTCAAAGCTGAAACCGTTGTTCAAACTAAAAGAAGACACTATTTTTTACCCGACAAAATACTTTTTGAAGTATTTTGGCAACCTTGTCCAGGAGTTTCTAAGCCCGCCCCGCCATTTTTAAATCGGAAAGGGCCCTCCGGGGCCGTCAGGTTGATACTGGCATCACTTAGCAAACAATTAAGAAATTGTTCCCAACCGCGTTAAAAGGACTTATACACGGCAAGCACTACTATACATATAACTTATTCTAAGCCATTTCACCAAAACAAACACGCGAAACAAAAAGGGTTCTAATTGTTACAATTGAAAGCGTGGTCAGTTTTCACTCAGAAATCGTGGAAATAAAAACATGTCATGTGATCCGTTAATGACGTGGAGAATCGTAGTGCGAAATTAACTATGCGGCTAAATTGGTAGAAATGAACATATACTGTTCAATTCAACAACTGATATTCAATTACGTTCGTTCGTGGTTGGCAGATAAACTCGTTCTATAAAGCGATAAGCAAATATGTAGTTATTAGTAAACGACCAAGTTTGGCATGTGATGATTTTACGAGGGACCGTGGCTAAATGTTTCATAGTTATCGTTTTTAGCATATGCTATACGTCATAAATGTTTGGATCAAAAGCCTATACAAGGCTTCTAGAGACCACACTAGTTAAAGCATTTTCCATGATGTCGTTTATGTTCTTTTAAAAATCAAGACGTTGAACAGAAATCAACAATAGTCGTGGCGCGAAAAGGCCAACCAAGACATAAAAAAATAATCAATGAATCAAAATGATTTTCTCAGTGAGGAAATAGTTCCCTAAACAGAATAACTGAAGAATTTAATTAAAAGTTTTGGCTAGTATTCGTTTCATACATACAGTAGTACTTACGAGCCGTTAAGTATTTTCCA
Organism: Dendrophyllia cribrosa; assembly: GCA_024195265.1. Lineage (NCBI taxonomy): Eukaryota > Metazoa > Cnidaria > Anthozoa > Scleractinia > Dendrophylliidae > Dendrophyllia > Dendrophyllia cribrosa. Next base: position 54,288,222 of record JAJLRJ010000003.1, read on the forward strand.
GTTCGAAACGCAAATCACTTATCATGCATATTTAATCTCACTGAACTTGTTGACTTATTGAGTTTATTACAAACCAAGACAAGCAACGTATTTACAAGCAACGTATTTCCTGCTCCTTTGAAATAATGAATAAAAAAAGGTGAAAACCGTACAACGCATAAACCAAAAAGCTTTTATTTGTATAAATTCCATGAGTGCTACACAAGGAATCATTAGTAGTAAAACAAGGGTAAAAATTATTTAGCTTTTGTTTTCCTTGCTTCGAAACGACGTTCGTCTAACACTCTACCACAGCACAAAACAGAAACGTTTTAGAAAGACATGACCACCTAGGCAGTTTCATGCATGCGGTTAAATTTAGATAATGGACAGTTCTAATCTGTGGACACGACGGTCTTGCTTTTAACGATTCTCTCATAGTGTGCTCGCTTTTTTCAAGCTTTAAAACTATGAGAGGCGTGGTGGTAATGCAGTGTTCGAGTAGCAAAAATCCCACATTGATCCGAACCTTGAGTAGTGTCAACAATCCAGAAAATATTATTCAATTGACTTAAACTACTAACATGCATTAAGTCGGGTGAATTTAAATGGCGGATTTGAACATTTTTGTTTCTAAGGTAGCACTGTATTTAACGACAATGCAGGAGGAAGTAATGAAACTTCGTGCTTTAACAGTCTATAAATCTGACTTAAATCACACTCGAGCAAATATAAACAAGCAAACATACATTAACTTATGAATAAAGGGGTTAGTTTGTAAAGAAACTTTGTTGCTGCGTCAATGTGGGAGTGAGATTAAAGGGGAAAATTTGGTTTTATCAAAGGACCCTGCATAATTTATGACTACTACAAGATCGAAAGCGTATCATAAATATGTACAATGAAATGTAATCCTAGTACTTTGTCAGAGTGGAGTTCAGACCTAGCAGAAAACAAGGCAGCCACGAAACACCGTGAAGCAGCCCTGGGCGAAATAACAACAACAGCGAACATGTAATCAAAGTGCCCTTTTAGCTATCTCTTGTACGTTTTTCCCACCTTGTAAAAACGACAACGCAACAAGCCTGAGACCACGAGGAGACCAAAGGCTGGATTGTTGGAACCGAACATGCACAGTGGACTCTACTGAACAAATCGATCAATTTCCTCCTAAAACCTCTGCCAATCTTCAGTTTGCCTGCCATATAACAAAGAGCGGTAATTGTCTACCTTGTCCCACCGCTAACAGCATGAAATTTTTTTAAGCTTCTCGTAGGTGACCTAAACATATCCATTTGTAATGACGTGGAATTATTGCCTCTTAAAGGGACAATGTTCCGGCTGATATATCGTGTTTTCATGATGTGGCCAGGGGAGGCTTGCATTAAGTTTACTTAATATCTTGAAATAGGAAGAAAAAATCGCCAAAAAAATGAAGGCAAAGAAATATTGACTAAAGAGACAAAATAGTAGTTTCTTGGTGTTGCGGATGGCGTGATCACAAAATGACAAGAAACACCCGACAAAATAACGCTTAAAAAATTCAAAATTCAACAAGAATGGCACTTTTGATTTCTTGACCGTCTGTCACGAAATCAAATTTGATGAAATGCAATCCACTTCCATTGTTGCAATCCTGCACTTTATCTCTAAACAACTGCTTCTGTTTTGCTCTCTACAATCTTTTTATCCGATTAAGTTTTTTTTTTGTGGTATTTAGCGATATAACATGGAAATAAGGTTAGCAAAATTTTGTTTTTTTCGGCGGGACTGTGTGTCCCTTTAAAACCCTTATAAATTCTAGAATAATGCACGTTTATTCAAACGCATGCTACAAGTGATTAATCTTGACGTCCTATAGCTGACGGGAACGTTTTGAGAAAACAACACAGATGAATCCGTCGGAGTTGCAACCTATTTTTTCTGATCACGTGACAACCAAATCGAACAATTGAAAGGGATACCCAATTCTGATGCCTGCTGAAGTTTGAAGATTTTCGTAGCAACGGCCTTGTAGTTAAGATAACGTCCCCCACCCCCTTAAAAAAACAGTTCATAAGGGATAACCAGTGCTAAAGAAAAACAACATATAAGTTTGCCGATTTTAAGTACTTTAAGGCTAAGAGATATCTGTTCTAAATATTATAGGGATAAGGCATAACGCACCCACCCTGGGGTCCATATCACTCAATCCATCCCTCCATCCATCAATCAATCCTTTAATTCATCAAAAACTCCATCACTCAATAATACAGTAGACTCCCTCCATCTCGAGCACCGGCTATCTCGAATCCCCCGCTATCTCGAACTAAAACCCGTTCCCCTTGGTTGTGATTGCTGTTTTTCAGTCATTTACTACTGCCTATCTCGAACTCGGTTTTCTCGAATTCCTCGCTATCTCGAACAAAGTGCGACTTCCCGTAGTCTTAATTAACACCCCTTATTTCAAACGGTAGTAATCATGACGTTAAGTAAGTGACAACAGGACACAATTAATTACGTTCGCCGAAAGGAGTATCTCATGGCGTACAAAATACAGTACACTTAACAGTACAGTCATTACACTGTATTGTATTGCAGAACATTGATTCCTTTTTTAAACCTTCATTTTGACTGCCCGACGCTCTAGGTTAATACGGTTTTCAGAGTACATAGTCGTTTGCCTTTATTTCCTGAAAACACTCGTAGTTAGGTAATGGCTACAGTTTTACTGATCTTTGTATGGAAGGCAATGTTTTTTTTTTCTTAATGAAAAAAAAAATGTAAACAGTATTCATTGCTAACATTTACGGCAGACTCCGCGCACCAACAGGTCAATGATTTGCATACTGTACTACGTACTGTAGTTCAGTAATGTTGAAAATCACGAACTTTGTCAACACCCTCGATATCTCGAACCCCCTTCTATCTCGAACAAGTTTTCGTTCCCCTTGAGAGTTCGAGATTGCGGGAGTCTACTGTAGTTTAATTGGCAGACATTAAATGAACCTATGATATCATGGGTGTTTTCAGCTTTTCACCTCATTTTTGTTGTCAGGTCTCGCATTCGGCGTCAGGTATTAAATTATGGCTGGAAGTAATTTTCATCTGCTGACTCTCCAGCTCATACTACTGTACTGTGCCATCATGACTGTCAAAGGTTCGCCCGGGGGATTGGAATTAAAAAGCCTCAATTTGTGCGGTAAGATACTGTGGATGCTTGCAAAAAGGCAAAAATTTATTTTCATGGCTCCCGTCACTAGTTAAAATTTAGAATTTAATTGATCGATCGACTGTGTAGACCTGTGTATGATTGGTTGAATGAGTGAGTGATTGATTGATTTATTGATTGGTTGATTAATTAATTGATTGATTGATTGATTGATTGATCGATCGATCGATCGATCGATCGATCGATCGATCGATCGATTGCTTTGTCGTGTTTCCTAATGTTAGAAGGAACAGTGTCCGGCTAACATATCGTGTGTTTATGATCATATGGCCAGAAGCTTGCTTTTCGTCGGGATTGTCCCTTTAAACAATTGTGATGATTGGTTGTCAAGTTAGTTACCTTGAACTTGTTGAGCTCGAGGTCAACTCAGATCGGTATATTCGAAAATATTGACTAACACGAATTTAGCTCCTGATACGGCTTCCGTTGTCTCACCAAAATATCTCACATCACGATCACGATCACAATCACGATCTCTAGTCAGGAGCACCCAACCAACCACGTTTTAGTTAACAGAACTGTTAGAAAGGCCTTAGTCATCTTCCAAATTCCTATTTAATTATGGAAAATCTAGAGTTTTGTTTTCTCTTGTATTCTCCTTTAATCTTAAGTAAAGTTAAGCAAGGCTGTTGCTCTAGTAACTTGAAAGAGCAGACCTAAGTGACGAACATGGATGGGCAAAGATGATTTCTTTTCGTCAACCCTAACTTTTAAGGAAAATCTTTCTGCTTTGTGCTTAAAACCTCTCGCATAGCTTTTTAAGACGTAACAAGAACAGTAAAGGAGTAGCATTCCAAAAAAAGATCCCTGTTTCCACGTTTTACTAATCGTAATTTCGTGAATCTCTTCACAGGTCCTTCTAATCCAAAGAACACAGAAATAAAAATTTATCCCTGGCCTATCATACCATCTGGAACACCTTTCAATCTTACCGTTGTATTTACCCCTGGTAATTAAGCTAATGTATCAATGATGTTGCCGTGTGTATCACTTCTGAGCATTACATATAGCCAGATGAACATACCCTGTATTTAGAAACCGCCTTTGCCACCAGATGCATCATTTGGTAGAATTTTAGTGCGGCCGCTAAAACATTTTCCCACTTCTCTGAGTTGTCATTCTTCTCTTTAAAAGTTGAAGACATTTTTGCCGTGACAGGACAATGGAAATAACGTCTGAACCAGATGGCAAAATGTTGGCAATGGGAAGAGATGACATGTGCCACCAGCAGATTCATGACATATGCAGCTTATCAGCGGGTGGTGAGTGTATAAAAACAATTATTTGCGAGTGCCGCAAGGCTCTTACTCTTTCAGTTCTGACGTTTTAAAACAATCGAGACCAGGATAAACCAGCTGAAAGTTTCACCGGACAAAAACCGGAAACCAACCTCGTTCCAAGCGCTGGAACGAGGTTGACCGGAAACTTCAGGAAAGAACGTTTCCAAACTGGGGCCTTATAAAATGGTACTACAGTATTTTCTCCAATAATAGCGATATTATTTTTTTATCGCTTCATTCTGAGGGTGGTGATTATTCGACTGGGGCGGGAAATGGGTAGGCGATCATTGCTCTGTAGAGACTCTATAGAAGTTGTGCCCTCTGTATTTGTTATATTATTATTTAGTCATATTATAAGAAATGCGTAAAAATGAAATTGAATATCTATAAAGTTTTCTAAACTGGTTATTGTTTACTTAATGTTTATTCTGAACTGCCAATAAGTCGTGCCGCGAGGAAGGCAATCATTCGAGGGAGTCATTTCGAGCCTGCAGTACTTCTTGAGTGTCTAATGGAAAAGTTCCCGGATTGATTGCCATTCTCTTCGAAGTTTGATTGTTTTTTCTTTGCAAATTCGTCCCCTTTTTAAAGTTGATTACAGTTTTGTTTGTGCCATTTTTAACTTGTCAATACGCGAGCCCGCGATATGTAGTGGTTACCTGCCTTACCCATGGGGACGGCGTGGAAGGCAGAGGAGATGGGCATTTGGTCGCCAGGGGGTGGTGGGTGGGGGTCGATGGTGTAAAACGCCAAGGTGAGAGGAGGATCCGAACGTTTCATATACATGAGTTGGCCCACAGGATCCTTTAATTTGTTCTTTGTTTTTCATTTCACAGATAAGTTTGTTTGGAAGTACTCTTATAAAATGGAGAATTTTCCGTCCGGCTTCCAGGTAAATATATCTAGAACTAGTACTTTCTACAGCAAACATCAAGCGTTTTTATTGTAGTCTTGCTTATTATATTTTGCCACTGCAAAGATCGCCTGACAAGTAAGCCTTTATGTAAAATATCGTGAAATTCTCTTCTCTGACATGTAGCTGTACCCTTGCGAATTTAATTAGGTAGAAGTAACATTTTTAAAAATAGGAACGCATAACAAGCTCGCTTGTTTATTTGACACTTTTCACTTTTTTGTTTCTTTAAGTAAGTAGTTTTATTTTTTTTACCTTTGGAATTATACCCATAGGAGCACCAAATATTTCTGTTTGTTCATTTCTTATGTATTCTTGTTTCAATTTTACCTTTTTTGACTTGATAATAGCGTGAAGAAGCGTCCGAACGTCGTCGGTTGTTAGCGTTTTAAAGGGTTTTCTAATTGTCTTTTAGCGTTTAATTTTATGGGGAAAAAAAACATTAGTCGCCAAAAAACAACAAATAATCATACATTCACTAACAGACAGTTATCGTTGTTAGTTGACTCTAACCCTTACCCAAACCTTCATTTAATTAACTTTCTTCTTGCCCAGTTATTTCATAACCCTTTCACTCCTAAAGTCAATTATGGAGACATGTAATGTAGTTCTAACTTTTAAGTCTGTGGACGAAATCTTACGATGTGACGTACCATTCAAATAAAACCTCTTCGTCGGTACTTTGGCATGCTACCATTTGTTTTTCAATATTTTACAAAATAAAATTTTGGATTTTATATGAATTTGTATATTTGGCACTCTTGGAAGTTAAAGGGTTGAACAATTATCTTTTTCTTTCTTGACATATCAGACTACGGTGAGAGGAGAAGTCAAATTTTACAATGAAGAGGCTATGGAGATTTTATGCTTTGAAGCTGTGGCTAAGATTTACTAAAATGTGCGTGTTCTACTGAGACATGAAAATTGAGTTGATAAGGTAAATTGGACACCATAAAAATATTGAAACAGCTCGAAACATCACCTTTTAAATATTTTGAAAGGAGGACAATTTACCTTATCAACTCAGTTGATGAAACCAAATTTTCATGTTTCAATCCCCCACCGACGCAGCACCACAGTCAGTTCAGTGTATGGAAACAAAGAAACCCTTTATTGGTCTTTATTATTAATTTGTTCTACTGAGAAAACCATTGATAAATTAAAGGCACAAAGGCCTATGGTAGTTGTATAACTTAGACAAGTTAACTATTTCTCTTTCACTCCAGAAACAGAAAATAAAGATAAATTCTATCATATTGAAATACGTAAAACTAAACAAAATTATACTTCAAGAATGCAGTGACAAAGCACATAATCTATGAAACACCTTTTACAGCGAAATAAACAGTAAAAAAGTTTTACTATAATTCTGAAGAATTGTGAATTCTTGTCGAAAACTAAACATTAGTAATCCCTGCATCTTTTTATATCTTTCTTTCTTTCTTTCTTTCATTTATTCTTTCTTTCTTTCTTTCTTTCTTTCTTTCTTTTCTTTCTTTCCTTCTTTCCTCCTTTCTTTTCTTCTTTCTTTCTTTCTTTAATTCCAAGAATCGTGGAGTATTCTGTCACGTAATACAGGATGAATGAATGGCGAGCCGTGTTTGTTTTGTGTCAAGATGAAACCGTTGTTTAAACGAAAAGAAGACACTATTTTTTACGCGACAAATGCTCTAAGAGTTTTGGAGTATTTTGCAACCTTGTCCAAGACTTTCTAAGCCCGCCCCGCCATTCTGAAAGCGGAAAGAGTCCTGGGGGCGACAGGTTGATACTGGCATGACTTAGCAAAAAATAAGAAATTGTTTCCAACCGCTTTAAAAGGACTTTTACACGGCAAGCACTACAAAACATATAACTATTTCTAAGCCATTTCACCAAAACAAACACGCGAGATAAAAAGGGTACTAATTGTTATGAATTGAAAGCGTGGTCAGTCCTCACTCAGAAATCGTGGAAATAAAAACATGTGATGTGATCCGTTGATGACGTGGGAAATCGTGGTGCAAAATTAACTATGCGGCTAAATTGGTAGAAATGAATATTATACTGTTCAACTGGTATTCAATTACGTTCGTTCGTGATTGGCAGATAAACTCGATCTATAAAGTGATAAGCAAATATGTATTTATTAGTAAACGACCAAGTTTAATTGGCATGTGATGATTTTACGAGAACCGTGGCTAAATGATTAACATTTATCTTTTTTAGCATAATTTATACGTCATAAATGTTTGTGGATCAAAGGCCTATACAAGGTTTCTAGAGACAACACTAGTCAAAGCATTTTCCACGATGTCGTTTATGTTCTTTTAAAAATCAAGAAGTTGAACAGAAATGAACAAAAGTGGTGGCGCGAAAAGGCCAACCAAGACATAAAAAATAATCATGAATTAAAATGATTCTGTCAGTGAGAAAATAGTTTCCTAAACATAATAACTGAAGAATTTAATTCAAGGTTTCGACGAGTATTCGTTTCCTATATACAGCAGTACTTACGAGCCGTTAAGTATTTTCCAGTTCGAAACGCAAATCACTTATTATGCGTATTTAATCTCATTGAACTTGTTGACTTATTGAGTTTAGTACAAACCAAGACAAGCAACGCATTTACTGCTAGTAAAGGTAAGTCCTGCTCCTTTGAAATAATGAATAAAAAAAGGTGAAAACCGTACAACGCATAAACCAAAAAGCTTTCATTTGTATAAATTGCATGAGTGCTACACAAGGAGTCATTAGAAGTAAAAGAAGGGTAAAAATTATTTAGCTTTTGCTTTTCTTGCTTCGAAACGACGTTCGTCTAACACTCTACCACAGCACAAAACAGAAACGTTTTAGAAAGACATGACCACCTAGGCAGTTTCATGCATGCGGTTAAATTTAGATAATGGACTTTTATTCTGTGGACACGGGCGTCTTGCTTTTAAAGATTCTCTCATAGTGTGCTCGCTTTTTTTCAAGCTGTAAAACTATGAGAGGCGTGGTGGTATTGCAGTGTTAGAGCAGCAAAAATCCCACCTTGATCCGAACCTTGAGTAGTGTCAACAATCCAGAAAATATTATTCAATTGACTTAAATTACTAACATGCATTAAGCCGGGTGAATTTAAATGGCGGATTTCAACATTTTTGTTTCTAAGGTAGAAAAGATGTTTAGAAAAGCACTTTTACGCTGGTATCTTGCTCAATACTGTTGAAACATCATCTCTTTTGACATTTACCAAGCTATTTTATAAGTTTTCCTTTACTTGTTACTAAAAAATTACAAGTTTTTTGTTTATACTTATGTAACTTTAGGGGGCACAATATTAGTTTATCTAGACGTGCCCCTCTCCTCTCCTTCCTAATATAACGTGATTCAAATTTAATTATTAACATTTGTAAAGGTTTGGAGTAAACAAATAAATGAAAAAAAAAATGAAGGTAGCACTGTATTTAAGGACAATGCAGATAAAGGGTTATGTTCACTGATAAAATCTTAAAATAAATAATGGGCTTCATCAGCTGATGACAAAGAGCACCTCACTACATCAAAAAGCTTGCCTCGGCCCGGCTCACTCGTGTGAGCAAAAAGAGCGCCGTTCGATCTGCAATAGCACGGAGGAAGTAATGAAACTTCGTGCTTCAACAGTCTATAAATCTGACTTAAATCACACTCGAGCAAATATAAACAAGCAAACATACATTAACTTATGAATAAAGGGGTTAGTTTGTAAAGAAGCTTTGGTGTTGCGTCAATGTGGGGGTGAAATTAAAGGGGAAAATTTGGTTTTATCAAAGGACCATGCATAATTTATTACTACTACAAGATCAAAAGCGTATCATAAATATGTACAATGAAATGTAATCCTAGTACTTTGTCAGAGTGGAGTTCGAACCTAGCAGAAAACAAGGCAGGTACGAAACACCGTGAAGCAGCCGTGGGTGAAACAACAACAACAGCGAACATGTAATCAAAGTGCTCTTTTAGCTATCTCTTGCACGTTTTTCCCACCTTGTAAAAACGACAACGCAACAAGCCTGGGACCACGCGGAGACCATTAAGGCTGAATTGTTGCAACCGAACATGCACAGTTGACCCTACTGAACAACTGATTAATTTCCTCTTAAAATCTCTACCAATCTTCATTTTGCCTGCAAATAATAAAAATCAGTAATTGTCTACCTTGTCCCACCGCTAACAGCATGAAATTACTTTCAAGCTTCTCGTATAAGCCCTAAACATATCCATTTGCAATAACGTGGAATTATTGCCTCTTAAAACAGAAAAATCTAATAGTTATGTTTAGCATAAAATTTCCAAACTATTTCATCTGTCCATATTTAAATTGACTTAAGGGCCCATTACACTATCTTTTGAGGCCGTTGCTAGGGAAAAATCAGTTTGCTCTAGCTCAGCAAATTTTTGCTTATATTTGATCAAATTTAAACAGCAACCTTGAAGTATACCTATGGTTCGGGTTGTGACGTCATCAGGCTACGCCCAATGTCACGTGACCCAAAACAGAAATATGAGCATAACTTAAGAAACTTACAGTTTTATCAAGTTTTTTTAGCATCATTCGATTTTATACACCATTTAAAAAAAACGTAAGCATGCGTTTTCTCTAAGGATGAAAAATAAAAAAATTATGACGAAAAATGTGTTCTCAAAACCACATTTTTGCGTCTTAATTTTTTGTTTTTTGATTTTTCGCAAAAGCATGCTTACGTTTCACGAAAAATCTCTTATCTTTCGATTGAATTTTTTAAAAAGAAATTAACTTCTATTTGCGCCGAGTTAGGTTCGCCTTTGTCTTTACCGGAAGTAGGTGGCCTGTTGTCAGCCTGGTCGTCCTGTGCTATAAATTGGAAACTGCCGAACTCTTGAAGTAAGACCTTCAGTTTGTTAGGATTTGTTGAGTATGGTTATCGTTTGTGAAGTACGTTTCAACCTTCACTCGAAAAAGTTGCCTTTCTTTGCAGACAGGGAGAAACGAGTCATGCCTGTGTCTGTCAGATCACAAACCTTCGATCACTTCAGCAGGCATGGGTGAGCAGGAAAATGCCTTCAAATCCAAAATATCCAAAGCATTGTTCTGGTAACTCACGCATCTGTGAGACGGTTTCTCTTGAATTTGAAGAGCAGTATGGCACTTACATAAAAAAGAAAGAAACTTTTCTTTCTCTTTCTTTTTCAAACAACAGTCGACAATCTTAGGAACAAAAAATATAATTACTAGATATCCTCCATCGGGGAATCCCGAAACGTCGAGTTGGACATCGAGTTCGAGTTCGAGTTCGAGTTGGACTTCGAGTTAGACTTCGAGTTGGACTTCGAGTTGGACTTCGAGTTGGATTTCGAGTTGGATTTCGAGTTGGACTTCGAGTTAAAAAAAATATAATACAAATATGTAAAAATATAATCGATAAAAATCGACAGAAATTAACTAATTGTATTGGAAATCGATAAAAATCGATAAGTGTGAAAGTTGCGAGTAAGCAGTCTGAGCAGTCTTGCTTTAGCTTTATAAACATCTACACATGAGGAGAAGAATATACTAGCATCCGCGAGATTTACAAAACAGCAACCATCTGTTGGATGCCAAATCAAACGCTATTACAAAACAACGGAGGTTTATCCTAGCTCCTTGAGACACATTACTCAACTACAGAACTAACGTGGAATTGTAGACTACGGCTTTTTTAGACTTGGATCTAAGATGCCTATATTCGTGATGGGAAACACTTTCTCACAAGTCTAGCACACCGCAGACTTTAGACACTAAATCACGGCCTGAGATATCTAACGATCCTTGCATTTTCAAAGCGATAACAGACTTTAGCCGATTACTATTTATCTTGCAACAAACGTAAGCCAAAGAAACCGCAATGCATGCCAATAGAGCTAACACGAAACAACGGCATAAAGAAATATAATATTCTTACGGCTCTGTAAAGCACGAAATCCTCTTATCAATTTGAGAGATAATCCGCCGAGATCAAAAGATCAATATCAACAAAGAGAACAAATTCATAACTGATCTAAAGGTGCATTTCTCTCTTAAGTTTTACTGGGAAAGCTTTATGCTTTTTTTATACTTTTTAGCGACGAGTGGTACTAGTATTTAGCCAGTCTTGGGGTTTACCTATTCCCAGGAATCCGGAATCTGAAATCCGGAATCCGGAATCTTGAGCGTGAAATCCTAAAAGCCGAAATGAACCAAAACATGAAAAATAAATAAATATCCGTTTAATACCCGTTTAATGTTTCGTACTTGACATCGATCGTATCTAAAAGTACACACGAGTGACCACGAGTGACCACGAGTGACCACGAGTGACCACGAGTGACCACGAATGACCACGAGTGACCACGAGTGACCACGAGTAAGAATTCATCAAAATATTTTGCTGACATCAAAATGACGTCATTTTATTAAATAAACGCTATTTAACCGTAAATAAATCACTCCCGGAGACTAAAATAAGTAAATAAGTAAATAATTTACCATTTTATCCTTTTATCAAAACGGCGGATATCGGACAGGGTGGGGGAAGGGGGGGGGGGGGGGGGGGGAGGGGTACCACCATCCATCCCCTTTAATTAATCCCAGTTCCCGCATTGTTTAATTGAAATAGGAGAGAACTGGACACGGTTACGCGCTGAAGGTCAACTTTCATATGTCGTCAGTGGATCTGATCTGTTTCTCAAGTAAAAATATATCCTTGCGTATTTCTACTGAACAGAATATGTTGATCTTAAACATCACACATCATATCGAGCCGTGTTTATAATTTAAAAATACCGTAATTGCGTTACCCGTTAAAAAGCTACATTTGGCAATCTTATACCACAGGTAAATCGTCTGGCTCCGCTAACAATCGTTTACACTGGGTTAATCAACTGTCTCCGTTACAAAGGTGTAGCAGTACAGGTATTAAAATCAACTAAATTTGCGAAGACGAGGGACCAAACATTAACTGTCAAGAGGGTATTAAGTCGCTCTCGTGCACACATAAAACTGCGGCAGCGAAGGAAAGACGCAACAACTACAAATGCAATGTATTGGTCGTGCACGAAAATATTTGGCCCATTTGAATAGCGTGGGAAATTCAACGTGAGTCGTTATGCCGACACACGGAAAACTGTACGTTTTTACCCAATATAAAAAAACATTTAGTTATGAGGCAAATTTTATTTCAATAATTTTTGCAGACTTCAAGAAATATGTTTGTAATTTACCCTCTTCCAGCAAGATGTAAAGCAACATATAGTTCATTGTAATATGCTACGTTTTTTTTTAGGGTAACGGTTGACTGTGTACGGCTGGAATATATATTCAATATTTCGTCCGAAAGGCGCAGGGAGGCAAATTCAAGTAAAAAAAGAGAGCAAAAGAGGTGTGGGAACAAAAAACCGGGATGAAAGAGTACGGGTGGTGGGAAGATTACACCACCCATAACCCCCCCCCCCCCCCCCCCCCCCCCCCCCAACACCCCAATATAAAACAATACTACCTACTATTTTGCAACCAAAAAAAGCGCAAGGAGGGAAAGGCAACGAAAATTGGCAGGAACTGGGATTAAAGCATTGCACTGATATCGCAAAGTCGTGGGTTCGAATCCCGTTCAAGCCTGAATTTTTTCAGGTTGCTTTTTCAAATGCTTAAGTTGAAAGCACACTGCGACGATCATAAAATTACACTAATGTTTATCCGCAGTTTACATATATAATATATGATTTTCATATATTCATATTCATATAATGGTAAATTATTTAATTATTTATATGTTTTAGCTTCCGGGAGTGGTTTATTTATGGTTAAATAGCGTTTATTTGATAAAATGACGTCATTATGTCAGGAAAATATTTTGATGAATTCTTACTCGTGGTCACTCGTGGTCATTCGTGGTCACTCGTGGTCACTCGTGGTCACTCGTGGTCACTCGTGGTCACTCGTGGTCACTCGTGGTCACTCGTGGTCACTCGTGGTCACTCGTGGTCACTCGTGGTCACTCGTGGTCACTCGTGGTCACTCGTGGTCACTCGTGGTCACTCGTGGTCACTCGTGGTCACTCGTGGTCACTCGTGTGTACTTTTAGACACGATATTTTTTTACTATAGCGTGACCTGATTGTGGAACGCACGCTGTGGTCTAAACTGATTATAGTGCGACATATCGCGCTTCGTTGTCAAGCACATTCACACTTTTCACAGGCTTAGCTAATCTATAAACAGGATAGATGAGAGTGAAATCGTGGCGGCACAAGCGGCCCGTTGAAACGAACTACTGTAGTCGCGATTTTAAATTTTCCATACCGTATTATGCACTTTTGTATTCATACATTTTTACACATTTTTAAGAATTTAACCGAGGCAATTTTTTGACAATGTCGCATTGCCGCGTGGAGAAAATCGTGTTTTAAATAGCCAGCACTACACGTGCACGTGCAACCTCAATTTGACATTGAATTCGAGCCAATCAGAACAAACGGTTCTCACGGGAGGTTTTTGAAACATCAGTGTGTATAATTTTTTAGCTGCAGTATAAATTTAATTTGTCTCCCTTTATTGATGTGTTTCCTTTTTTTATAACAAGAAAGCAAATAATGTTTTTTGATTATTGTAAACAAAAATGTACTGTTGGGTCTGCTCGCAAAATACCCTTTCCCCACTTGATGGCTCAATTAGTTCTTATAAATTCTAAAATCACAAGCAAAATTACTCGCAATGCTGTGTGTATATAGTTATAATACTGTATTGGAAAATTTAAAATCGCGAATACTTCGTTTCAACGGGCCGCTTGTGCCGCCACGATTTCACTCTCGTCTATCCTGTTTATAGATTGGCAAAGCCTGTGAAAAGTGTGAATGTGCTTGACTACGCCACGCGATGTCAAGTACGAAACATGAAACGGGTATTAAACGGATGTTTATTTATTTTTCATGTTTTGGTTCATTCCGGCTTTTAGGATTTCACGCTCAAGATACCGGATTCCGCATTCCGGAATTTAGGGAATAGGTAAACCCCTTGAAGGCTTAAAACAATACAATGGTCGACCCCATTTATAGCGGAGCATTCGCCGGGCCGAAGGCCCGGCTGCTCAGCCCCATACTCATAGAACCTGTGTCGTCATTTTTCATGGTCATGGCTAGCGCAATGTTTCGCGGGCGCGCCTCCGTGACATGTGTGTCCGTTGGGCAGGGCTAATTTGCGGGCGCGTATGACGCCACACGCGCGGCTACACAGCCGTCAGCTCGGTAAACACTTTAAAAGTTGGATCTTTCGCGGGGTTTACTGGAGCAGTAAAGTCGTTATTTCCCTGCATTTTTTCGCGGTTTGCTACTCAAGACAGGGATACTAAATAAGGGATATTCAGAAGCCGCTTTAGTGGAAAAAGAAGAGCTTTAAGGGATAAAATCTTGCTTCGAGGACCTTCATACGTTTATATCAATGTGGGAGATGTTTGTTTTTATTACGGATTTCAGAACCAACGCGGAGATTTAAAGAATTTTCAAGCAAGCGAGGGACTTAAAGGTAAAACAAATTACATTTTTCGATGGGAATTTATCTTGATATCAATCTGTGATTGACTTTTTATTTGTGTTCTCGTTAGTTTTGGAGAATTGTTTATAAACGTGTAGCTTAATTCGGTTGTATTAATTTCCTGAATTTCATCCAAGACACGGCTCGGCCTCGATGCGCTATAAATGTACGCGTTTTGCTTTTAAACATAAACTAATGGAGATTCCAATAAAATGTTTCGAAAGAAGATTGTGTTGTCCATTTTTAAGTGTTTGTTCATTCATTACATAGATTGAAAAGCGATTTTATGTAAAAAAAAAAAAGACTTAGATTTTATACTCGCGTCGCCTTTAATGCAAATATGTTTGTGTACTTTTGCATTTTTGATTTCCAAATCAGTTTCTCGGGCATTTTTTGACAAGCAACAACTGTATTTTCGGAAAATAGTCGTAATGGTTATTCTAGACGGAGAAAAAGTTGTTTTTGTGAACTTTTGTACAGTCTAAATGTACTGTGCAGACGGTCGGGTAATACTGTTTTTGAGAATTGCTAAAATTGAAAAATAGCCCGGTCGTCAATATTAATCTTAATTCTTGTGCTTCCGACCTTTCACCTATTAGTTAAGTTTCATCTTAGTTAAGCTTGTTCAGAGGGTCTTCAGAGGGCGTCGCTGTTAGGCTAAGCCTAACTATATATATTAACTAATAGATGGGATCAATTTATAACAAACGCAAGATTGTTATTTTCCTACTAACTCGAAATCCAACTCAAAATCCAACTCGAAGTCCAACTCGAAATCCAACTCGAAGTCTAACTCGAAGTCCAACTCGAACTCGAACTCGAACTCGAACTCGGACTCCAACTCGAGGTATCATTACTCCCCTTCCATCGACAATTTTTTTTCAAATTAGTTCTTATTATTTCCCCCCTCTAAAATAACAACAAAGCCATTAGAGCAGTCCTATTTGTTTTATTAGAAGCTTATTAGTTTTGTGCTTCTTATTTTATCACTCATGCAATGTTTTTAAGTCATATACAGATCGATTCGGAAAATATGTAATGTTATTTTGTTTTGTTTGCCCAAAATTATGCGCCGTTTAATTTGTTTTATGTGCAAACGGTTATCTCAGTTAAGTGGCCATTTTTTTGCGGAATAGCTCGAAAAAAATCAAACAGTTAAGAAGTACTCGATTATCATTAAAGTGGAAGGCAGAATAGGCGAAGTCAAAAGACAAAAGTCCATTCAAGGTTGAAGTCCGTGTTTTGAATAACAAGAAACCTTATGCAACACCAGCGCCGAATCCATCGAAATCGATGCTTCAATTTGTTTTCATTCAATAAAAGTATAAATCTAAAACGTAAACATATTTTTTCAATTGGTACAACCCACTGTCTTTACTTCTTTTGAATTTTTATTTTTATTTTTTCACTGAAGTTTTTGCCTGAAGTTGCACCGTATCAACACACAATGACAATTGTTAATCCCGCAGTTAATCTTCCACGGACGGAAAAACGTACGAGTAATAAAACTAAACGAATTGGGAATTATTTCTTTTTATTACAAATTTCCGTAAAACAAATTTGACGGCTCACTGTACTTTGTTCATTGACACTTCGTTGAAATCTGTACAACTTTGACGGCTAGTTTATACTAGAAATCGGCCCTGAGAAATACGTAAAAACTGTAGCTACGAGAAAAACAAACGCGCTACTCTTCGCGTTGAAATTGTAAAAACTCGAGCACTTTTCTGCAAATGTTAACATCTTATTCACATGTTGGCTCCAGATATATCCTCTAACTTCTCAAACCAGAATTCATCGTCAGTTAACCTGGTTAGCATTGGCAAAAAGAAACGAAAAAACGGTACGAAGACTGAAGCAGTAGGAATTCCGATACCTGTGAACCAGGTGAACTGATCAGTTGAGCGTTCTTACTCCTTCAGTTATTTCTACGTTTTGAATCAGCTTGAAAACCGTCCAAGACGAATCTTTCCAGAGAAAAAAATATCCAGCTTCAAATAAGTTTAAGTACTAACCAAGAATTCAGGAGTTGAACGAGACGAACTTCAAATTTGGCATTGTTTAGGACAGTTTTGAATTTGTACGGACTCTCGCGCGAAGCTGCCTGTCACTTTCACCGGAAGTAAAATTACTCTTGATTTAGCTCTGCATAGCAACCGCATCACTTAGCAACGGAATAGTGTAATGGACCCTTAAATAATAAGATTAATGCTCATTAGTTCTATTTTTTTCTTTGAACTGTTACTACATAACTGTTACTATTATTACTAGCAGTAATCACAGATTATGGATACGCGTTCGAAGGAATTTCCGGTGGAAATGAAAAAGGCAACAGGGGCGGCCATTTGGAAGACCGGACACCAAAAAATCTCAATTTTTTCTGCACGTAAGACACAGGGAAACCAAAAACACGAAATTAGGATTGCGTTTTACGAACACGATTAGTGTTTGCTTGAAATTACTACTATAATCGTATCAATAACAAAATTCTCGATTGTGATTGGTCATCCACGCGCCTATTTTTACGTAATTGGCGCGCGTTCACGTGGGTGTCCAATAACAGCTATCCAATTACAACTTTTTGTAATTGGATAGCTGTAATTGGACACCTACGTTGCGCGAGCGTCAATCAGGTGCATTAGAAAGGTTTTATTTTTCTCGCTGTTTCTTCCCGCTTTCAAACTGATAGAAATATCCTTGACGTTTTGAGTACAAAAAAATCCACATAGACTTTTTAATCTCGAATTTTGTTATCGATTCGATTAATTAGCAATTGAACTTCAATTATGCGCTCGGCCGATTTGAAATTACACGCCCGATTACTCCCTGAATTGTACTTCACTCAGTCCAATTACTATTACTTATTAAAACAATGTATATGATGATAATTTTATACTATGATAAACAGCAGTATTCATTTTGTATGAGCTTGTGTGTAGATTTTATGTACATATATGTTTGTAAACGTTATGTTCTGTGTAAACTGTATGTCCTTAAATGAACAATAAAAAATTGTTAATTAAAAAACATTGCAATAACGTGAAATTATTGCCTCTTAAAGGGACAATGTCTCGGCTGATATATCGTGTTTCATGATATGGCCAGGGGAGGCTTGCTTTAAGTTTAGGTGGTGTTTACATGACACCGGGGCGACTTTCGCGCCGGGGCGAGTTCACTCCGGTTCCCTCTTATCTCTCTACATTTGTCTACATGATACCACCACAAAATGTGGTGTGTAAACACCCTCTTACTTAATATCTTGAAATAGGAAGAAATAATTGCCAAAAGTGATGAAAGCAAAGAAATATTAACTAAAGAGACAAAATAACGCCTAAAAAATTCAAAATTCAACAAGAATGGCACTTTTGTTTTCTTGACCGCCTGTCATGAAATCAAATTTGATGAAATGTAATTCACTTCCATCCTTGCAATCCTGCACTTTACCTCTAAACAACTGCTTCTGTTTTGCTCTCTACAATCTTTTTATCCGACTAAGTTTTTTAGCGAAGCACTCGTCGGTCCGAAGGCCCTGCTGCGCAGCCCCATACTCATAGAACCTATGCCCGTCATTTTTCATGGTCATGGCCAGCGGAATGTTTCGCGGGCGTGTCTCCTTGACATGTGTCAGTCAGTCGCGCAAGGCAAACTCGCGGGCACATATGACGTCGCAAAACATGCGCGTATGACGCCACACGCACATTTTAAAAGTTGGATCTTTCGCAGTGTCTAGCGGAGCAGTAAAGTCGTTATTTCCCTTCATTTTTTCGCGGTTTGCTACTCAAGACAGGGATACTACTTGTCGCATATGTAACCTGGCCGGTTACATAGGTAACCGCGCCAGATCTTCACGTGTGTATTAAAAGATGGCTTCCTTAAATCTCACATGTGTTCGCTGTCTGTTACATGGTGTCAGACTGTGGGATTAAAACAACCCAAATGGAGCAAGATTTTAAGCTTCCTGAGTACCTTTCACTGCAGGGAAACCCCTCCGAAAACGGGAGACGCTGGTATCAAAGATTCGAGTTGTATCTCGTCGCAAAGGAAAAGACGAAGAAGCCCGATGCAACCAAAATCGCCATGTTGTTGTCTGCAGTTGGACCCGAAGCCTTGGAGCGATACAATCATTTCGAATGGAGGGAAGGCGAAGACAAGTCAAAATTCGACGTTGTAAAGGCGAAATTTGAAAACGAGTTAGCGGGCCAAAAACGGATTGTATTCTCCAGGTATCAATTCTGGGATTATTCGAAGACCGCGGGTCAAACCTTCGATGAATTCCTCACTCAGCTTCGAACACTCGCTTTATCGTGCGAATTCGCCGAGTCAGACAATATGATCAGAGACAAAATAGTGTTCTCGACCGAAAATCCTGCTCTGAAAGAACGACTGCTGCGTGAACCGAAACTTGACCTGCAGAAAGCCGTTGATATATCTCGATCTTCGGAGTTGGCACACAAAGAATTCGTAACCATGAAAGGCGCCGACAAGGCGGACGACACAGTTGAAGTAGACGCGCTCAACACGAATCGTCCGAACAAAAGCCGATCTCAAAAAGGTGGCAAACAAGGACGATTTCGAGGACGAGACACCAACCGTGAAAAAAGACGGAATTGTGGAAGATGTGGAACCACACACACCCGAAACGCGTGTCCAGCTTGGGGAAAAACATGCCTAAAGTGTGGAGGTCCAAACCACTTCAGCAGCCAATGCAGAACGGCCAATCCAAATGTCAATGAAGTCATCTCGCAAGACAGCAGCGAGGACGAATTCTTTGTGGATTCTCTCTATATAGGGAACATCTCCTCGAAAGAAGATTCAGCATGGTTCTCTGTTGTGAAAGTAAATGGAAGCAAATTGAAGATGAAACTCGACACCGGTGCCTCGGCTAACGTGATATCTTGGAAAACTTTCAAGAAACTGCAAAACTCGCCTCGCCTACAACCATCAAATGCTTGTTTGAGAGCCTATGGGGACCACATCATGAAGAGGTACTCGAATTCTATGTTGCCATGACAAAGGCACCTCCCATCCTAGGTCTGCAAGCGTTCAAAAACTCAGTTTGATACAGAGAACTGAGTGCCCTCCAACTCAACCAAGGCAAGAAGAACCTTCAGCTAATGTGGTTAACTCAAAGCACCTCACTAAACAAGATGTCTTAGAAGAGTACAAGGATGTGTTCATAGGCCTGGGAAAGTTTGACACTTACCACATCACCATTGAAGATGGTGCTGAACCTGTCATTCACCCCCCTCGTCGCGTCCCTCATGGTTTGCATGACCGGCTGAAAGAGAAACTGGATCAAATGGAATGTGACAAGATCATTGCCAAAGTTGACAAACCCACCGACTGGGTTAACAGCCTTGTAATTGTGGAAGAGAAAGACGGTAGTCTTCGTTTGTGTCTTGACCCCAAGGACTTAAACCTGGTCATAAAAAGGGAACACTTCCAAATTCCCACCTTTGAAGATGTCGTCTCACGCCTAGGAGGGAAGAAATACTTCACAGTCTTGGACCAGAAAGACTCTTACTGGCAAGTACCCTTGAGTGAAGAAAGCTCCTACCTGTGCACATTTAACACTCCCTTCGGCAGATACCGTTTCCTGCGTATGCCATTTGGAATCTGCTCAGCATCAGAGGTGTTGCAAAAGAGAGTATACAAAGTGTTTGGAGACATGCAAGGAGTGGAAATAATTGCAGATGATATGATCATTTCTGGCGCTACTGAAGAGGAACACGATCAACTACTGAGAAATGTTATGCAAAGGGCAAGAGAACAAAACGTGAAGTTCAATCCAAAGAAGGTTCAATTCAAGCAGCCACGAGTGATCTACTTCGGAACTATCATCGGTGAAGATGGAATCCGACCTGACCCAGCCAAAGTCAAAGTCATGGTAGAACTACCCCAGCCAACTAGTAAAGAAGATGTTCGCAGACTGATGGGCACCGTTGCCTCCTTTAAAGACTTCATCCCAGACATGTCTACCACTATGTTCCCTATCAGGCAACTACTAAAGAAAGATGTGGAGTTTCAGTGGTTACCAGAGCACCAGCAGGCTGTCGACAAGATTAAAGAAGTTCTCAGCAGCGAACCAGTCCTGCGCTACTTTGACTCTAACAAGAAGGTAACTATACAAGCCGATGCCTCATCGACAGGGCTAGGTGCTTGCCTCCTCCAAGACAGAGGACCAGTAGCTTACGCCTCGCGTGCGTTAACTGAGACCGAACAACGTTGGTTCCAAATTGAACAGGAGCTATTAGCGGTCACGTTTGCTGCTGAACACTTCCATCATTACATTTATGGAAGAGAAGTTGAAGTTGAAAACGACCACAAACCACTTGAAACCATAATTCGAAAGCCACTCCAGAATGCTTCACCAAGAATCCAGCTCATGCTTCTCAGGCTACTGAGATACAAACTGAACTTAAAATATGTTCCAGGCACCAGGGTATGCATCGCTGACATGCTGTCCCGTGCCCACCCACCTGCGGTACCTCTCAGTGAAGACAGTCGAGATGAAGAAATGGACCTAAGGATACACAGCCTGGTCTCGGGACTGCCAATTTCCGAAGAAAAGATGAATCTCCTGAAGCACGCAACAGCCGCTGACGAGGCTCTACAGATGGTACAAGTGCTCATTGATAAGGGGTGGCCAGCGTACAAAAGCGACACGCCCATCTGTACAAGGCAATATTGGTCTATCCGGGATGAGCTTCACGTAATCGAAGGCCTGGTTTTCAGAGGAGAGAAGCTGGTTATACCCACAAGCATGCGTAGCGAAATGTTGGCAAAACTGCATGAAAGCCACCTGGGAATGGAGAAGTGTAAAGCCAGAGCTCGCTCCATTATGTACTGGCCTGGGATGGGTCGAGATATTGAAGAAACCATATCGAGATGTCTCACATGCGCTAAATACAAGCCTGCCAACCCTCGGGAACCACTCGTCCCTCATGAAATTCCCCAGCGGCCATGGTCAAAACTAGGAATGGACATTTTTACATTCAAAGGAAAGGATTACCTCCTGGTCGTGGATTACTACTCGAAATACCCTGAAGTGTGCCTCTTAGCAGCCAAGACTGCAACCTGCATCATCTCTCACCTGAAAACCTGTTTTGCAAGACATGGCATACCTGACACTGTCATAGCAGACAATATGCCGTTTGGGAGTAGAGAGTTTACTCAGTTTGCTGATGAATGGGGCTTCAAAGTCAAGACATCAAGCCCACATCACGCCCCATCGAATGGGCAAAGTGAACGGTCTGTCGGAACGATAAAGCAATTGATGAGGAAGGCGGCAGAAGATGGTAGAGATGTCCATCTGGCTCTGTTAGAGTATCGCAACACACCCATATCCGGCCTTGAATATTCACCAGCGCAGTTGCTGATGAGCCGAATGCTTAAAGACAAGCTGCCCACACCAACAACCTTGCTGTTTCCCAAACTTGCCCGAGAAGCACACAAGTCTCTGTCAGCCCGACAAGAAAGACAAAAGAAATACCACGATCGTGGTACCAGAGTCCTGCCTCCACTTCAGGTAGGCGACCCTGTGAGAATTCAGCAAGGGCGCATTTGGAGTCCCGCAATCGTCATGGAAAAAAAACAAAGCACCCCGTTTCTTTAGAGTCAGAACCGAAGACGGCCGAGTGTACCGTCGAAACCGCAAGTTCCTGCGCCAATCATTTGAGTCTAAACCAACTCAGCCAGTCCAGGCAGCGCCTCCGGCATCACCCATAACTGCTCAGCCAGTCCAGACAACAACCCCGACATCGCCCAGGCCCACTCCAGCAGCAGCTCCTTATGAGACAACAGGAACTGAATCCATGGAACCTCCGCCATTGATGCCTGAAGTGCCCATTCGGAGAACCTCTGTCAGACTGCGAAACAAGCCCAAGTGGTTGGGCGATTATGAACATTAACATCCTAACATTAAGCCTGATGCTTTTGAATAGGACTTGCGTGATTTATTGATTCCGCACCCATTTCAGTTACTATGCTTTCAGTGATTATACTCTAGGACAACCCTGTTTTTTTGTTGTTGTTGTTGTTGTTCGTTTCAGTTGGAAAGGGGGCATGTCGCATATGTAACCTGGCCGGTTACATAGGTAACCGCGCCAGATCTTCACGTGTGTATTAAAAGATGGCTTCCTTAAATCTCACATGTGTTCGCTGTCTGTTACACTACTAGCTTTCAGGGATAAAATCTTGCTCGGAGGAACTTTATACGTTTTTATTAATGCAAGAGCAATGCGAGGGGATGCCTTGTTTTTATTACGGATTTCAGAACCGAAGAAGCGGAGTTTTAACGAATTTCCAAGCAGTCCAGTGACTAAGGGCCTGATCGCACTACAGTCAAAAACAAAAATTAGCCCGTGCAAAAATCGAGGAAAACAAAAGAAACCACTCCGGTGGGACACGTATTTTGTGGAATGTTTTTGTTTTTATGTCACTTTGCACGGGCTAATTTTTGTTTTTTACTGTAGTGCGACCATGCCCTTAAAGGTACGTTTTGAATCAGCTTGAAAACCGTCCAAGACGAATCTTTCCAGAGAAAAAATATCCAGCTTCAAATAAGTTTAAGTACTAACCAAGAATTCAAAAGCTGAACAAGACGAACTTCAAATTTGGCATTGTTGACGACAGTTTTGAATTTGTACGGACTCTCGCGCGAAGCTGCCTGTCACTTTCACCGGAAGTAAAATTACTCTTGATTTAGCTCTGCATAGCAACCGCATCACTTAGCAACGGAATAGTGTAATGGGCCCTTAATTAATAAGATTAATGCTCATTAGTTCTATTTTTTTCTTTGAACTGTTACTACATAACTGTTACTATTATTACTAGCAGTAATCACAGATTATGGATACGCGTTCGAAGGAATTTCCGGTGGAAATGAGCCCCTGAAAAAGGCAACAGGGGCGGCCATTTGGAAGACCGGACACCAAAAAATCTCAATTTTTTCTGCACGTAAGACACAGGGAAACCAACACGAAATTATGATTGCGTTCTTCGAACGCGATTAGTGTTTGCTTGATATTACTACTATAATCGTATCAATAACAAAATTATCGATTGTGATTGGTCATCCACGCGCCTATTTTTACGTAATTGGCGCGCGGTCACGTGGGTGTCCAATAACAGCTATCCAATTACAACTTTTTGTAATTGGATAGCTGTAATTGGACACCTACGTTGCGCGAGCGTCAATCAGGTGCATTTAAATGGTTTTATTCTTCTCGCTGTTTCTTCCCGCTTTCAAACTGATAGAAAATATCCTTGACGTTTTGAGTACAAAAAAACTCCACATAGACTTTTTAATCTCGAATTTTGTTATCGATTCGATTAATTAGCAATTGAACTTCAATTACGCGCTCGGCCGATTTGAAATTACGCGCCCGATTACTCCCTGAATTGTACTTCACTCAGTCCAATTACTATTACTTATTAAAACAATGTATATGATGATAATTTTATACTATGATAAACAGCAGTATTCATTTTGTATGAGCTTGTGTGTAGATTTTATGTACATATATGTTTGTAAACGTTATGTTCTGTGTAAACTGTATGTCCTTAAAATGAACAATAAAAAATTGTTAATTACAAAACATTGCAATAACGTGAAATTATTGCCTCTTAAAGGGACAATGTCTCGGCTGATATATCGTGTTTCATGATATGGCCAGGGGAGGCTTGCTTTAAGTTTAGGTGGTGTTTACATGACACCGGGGCGACTTTCGCGCCGGGGCGAGTTCACTCCGGTTCCCTCTTATCTCTCTACATTTGTCTACATGATACCACCACAAAATACACCGAATGCAAATATGGCTGCCGATTTATTATTCTTTTATGTGTATGTAAATTAGTCTCACTGGCCTCGTTAGCATGTGCAAAGTTCAAAAGAATGTTTACTCTAAAATGAGGCTAGTCAGGCTAATTAACATACATATAAAAGAATAATAAATCGGCCGCCATATTTGCATTCGGTGTATGTGGTGTGTAAACACCCTCTTACTTAATATCTTGAAATAGGAAGAAATAATTGCCAAAAGTGATGAAAGCAAAGAAATATTAACTAAAGAGACAAAATAACGCCTAAAAAATTCAAAATTCAACAAGAATGGCACTTTTGTTTTCTTGACCGCCTGTCACGAAATCAAATTTGATGAAATGTAATTCACTTCCATCCTTGCAATCCTGCACTTTATCTCTAAACAACTGCTTCTGTTTTGCTCTCTACAATCTTTTTATCCGATTAAGTTTTTTAGCGAAGCACTCGTCGGGCCGAAGGCCCTGCTGCGCAGCCCCATACTCATAGAACCTATGCCCGTCATTTTTCATGGTCATGGCCAGCGGAATGTTTCGCGGGCGCGTCTCCTTGACATGTGTCAGTCAGTCGCGCAAGGCAAACTCGCGGGCACATATGACGTCGCAAAACATGCGCGTATGACGCCACACGCACATTTTAAAAGTTGGATCTTTCGCAGTGTCTAGCGGAGCAGTAAAGTCGTTATTTCCCTTCATTTTTTCGCGGTTTGCTACTCAAGACAGGGATACTAATTAAGGGATACTCAAAAGCCGCTTTAGTGGAAAAAGAAAAGCTTTCAGGGATAAAATCTTGCTCGGAGGAACTTTATACGTTTTTATCAATGCAGGAGCAATGCGGGGGGATGCCTTGTTTTTATTACAGATTTCAGAACCGAAGAAGCGGAGTTTTAACGAATTTCCAAGCAGTCCAGTGACTAAGGGCCTGATCGCACTACAGTCAAAAACAAAAATTAGCCCGTGCAAAAATCGAGGAAAACAAAAGAAACCACTCCGGTGGGACACGTATTTTGTGGAATGTTTTTGTTTTTATGTCACTTTGCACGGGCTAATTTTTGTTTTTGACTGTAGTGCGACCATGCCCTTAAAGGTAAAATTAATCACATTTTCCGATGGGAATTTATGTTGATATCAATTTTTGATTGACTTTTCCTTTGTGTTCTCTTAAGTTTTGGAGACCTGTTTATGAAACGTGCTCAAATTAAGTGGTGTTGTTATCTTGAATTTCATTGAGGACAGCTTTGCCTTGATGCGCTTTTAATGGTACGTGTTTTACTTTTAAACATAAACTAATGAAGATTTGAATAAATTTTTCGAAAGAAGATTGTGTTGTCCATTTTTATGTGCTTGTTCATTCATTCCATAGATTGAAAAGCGATTTTATGTAAACAAAACAAGACTTAGATTTTCTGTTTTCACTCGCGTCGTCTTATGCAAATATGTTTGTGTACTTTTGCAATTTTGATTTCCAAATCTTTCAGTTTCTCGGGCAATTTTTGTCAAACAAAAACTGTATTTTATTCGGAAAGTAGTCGTACTAGTTATTCTAGACAGGGAAAAGTTGTTTTTGTAAACTTTTTGTACGGTCTAAATGTATTGTGCAGACGGTCGGGTAATACTGTTTTTGAGAATTGCTAAAATTGAAAAAATAGCCCGGTGGTCAATCTTAATTCTTGTGCTTCCGACGTTTCACCTTAGTTAAGCTTGCTTAAAGTGCTACGCTTTTAGGCTTGACCTATCTATATATATTATTGTGTTATTTAGCGATATAACATGGAAATAAGGTTGGCATTTTTTTTTTTGGCGGGACCCTTTAAAACCCTTTTAAATTCTGAATTAAAACAAGTTATTAATCTTGACGTCCTATTGCTGACGGGGACGTTTTGAGAAAACACCCGATGAATCCGTCAGAGTTGTAAGCTATTTTTTCTGATCAAGTGACACACCAAATATGGAAGAAAATCGAACAATTGAAAGGGATACCCAATTCTGATGCCAGCTGAAGTCAAGAGACAAAAATAACGCAGAATTGATGATTTTCGTTGCAACCGGGCCTTGTAGTTAAGATTGTTCATCCCCCCCCCTTAAAAAAAAAACGTTTCAGAAGGGATAACCCAGTGCTAAAAAACAACATACACCTTTGCCGATTTTAAGTACTTTAAGGCTGAGACATTTCTGTTCTAAATATTATAGGGATAAGGCATAACGCACTCACCCTGGGGTCCATCTCAATCAATCCATCCCTCAATCCATTAATCAATTCTTTAATTCATCAAAAAATCCATCACTCAATAATACAGTAGACTCCCGCTATCTCCAACACCATCTCGAATCCCCCTCTATCTCGAACTAAAACCCGTTCCCCTTGGTTGTGCTTGCCGCTTTTTAGTTATTTACTACTGCCTATCTCGAACTCGGTTTTCTCGAATTCCTGACGCTATCTCGAACAAAGTGCGACTTCCCGTAGTCTAAATTAACACTCCTTATCTCAAACGGTGGTAATTATGACTTTAAGTAAACGACAACAGGACACAATTGATTATGTTCGCCGAAAGGTGTATCTGATGGTGTCCAAAACTGACATACGGCACTTAACAGTACAGCCAGTACACTGTATTGTAATGCAAAACATTGATTCGTTTTCTAAACCTTCATTTTGACTGCCCGACGCTCTAGGTTAATACAGTTTTCAGTGTACATAGTCGTTTGCCTTTATTTCCTGAAAACACTCGTAGTTGGGTAATGGCTACAGTTTCACTGATCTTTGTATGGAAAGCAATGTTTTATTTTTTTCTTCTTAAAGCAAGTTTTGTTCCGCGCTTAATGAGAAAAAAAAATAATGTAAACAGTATTCATTGCTAATATTAAATAAAGAGATCTTTACGGCAGACTGCGCGCACCAACAGGTCAATGATTTGCATACAGCTGTACTACGTACTGTAGTTCAGTTATGTTGAAAATCACGAAATTTGACAACACCCTCGATATCTCGAACCCCCGCTTTCTCGAACAATTTTCCGTTCTTCTTGAGAGTTCGAGATAGTGGGAGTCTACTGTAGTTTAATTGGCAGAGATTAAATGGACCTATGATATCATGGGTGTTTAATTTCAGCTTTTTACCTCATTTCTGTTGTCAGGTCTCGCATTCGGCGTCAAGTATTAAATTAGATAATGGCTGGAAGTAATCTTCATCTGCTGACTCTCCTGCTCATCCTACTGTACTGTGCCACCATGACTGTTAAATGTTCGCCCACGGGATTGGAATTCAAAAGCTCCAATTTGTGCGGTAAGATACCGTGGCTGCTTGTAATAAGCCAAAAATTGATTTTCATCGCCAACGTTACTAGTTAAAGTTTACAATTTAATTGATCGATCAACTGTGTAGACCTGTGTATGATTGGTTAAGTGATTTATTGATTAGTTGATTGATTGATGGATTGATTGATTGAATGAATGATTGATTGATTGATTGATTGATTGATTGATTGATTGATTGATTGATTGATTGATCGATGGCTTGTTTTGTCATGTTTTCTAATGTTAAAAGGAACAGTGTCCCGGCTAACATATCGTGTTTTCATGATCATGGCCACTAAGCTTGCTTTTCGCAGGATTGTCCCTTTAAACAATTGTGATGATTGGTTGTCAAGTTAGTTGCCTTGAACTTGTTGAGCTCGAGGTCAACTCAGATCGGTATATTCGAAAATATTGACTAACACGAATTCCGTTGTCTGACCAAAATATCTCACATCACGATCACGATCACAATCACGATCTCAGGAGAACACAACCAACCACGTTTTAGTTAACAGAACTGTTAGAAAGGCCTTAGTCATCTTCCAAATTCGTATTTAATTATAGAAAAAGCTAGAGTTTTCTTTTCTCTTGTACTCTCCTTTAATCTTAAGTAAAGTTAAGCAAGGCTGTTGCTCTAGTTAAACTTGGAAGAGCAGACCTAAGTGACGAACATGGATGGGCAAAGATTTCTTTTCGTCAACCCTACCTTTTAAGGAAAATCTGAAAATCTTTCTGCTTGTGCTTAAAACCTCTCGCATAGCTTTTTAAGAGGTAACAAGAACAGTAAACGAGTAGCATTCCAAAAAAAGATCCCTGTTTCCACGTTTTACTAATCGTGATTTCGTCAATCTCTTCACAGGTCCTTCTAATCCAAAGAACACAGAAATCAAAATTTATCCCCGGCCTGTCATACCATCTGGAACACCTTTCAATGTTACCGTTGCATTTACCCCTGGTAAGCTAATGTATCAATGATGTTGCCGTGTGTATCACTTCTGAGCATTACAGATAGCTAGATGAACATACAGTGTAATTGGAAAACGTCTTTGCCACCAGATGCATCATTTGGTAGAATTTTAGCGCGGCCGCTAAAATATTTTCCCACTTCTCTGAGTTGTCATTCTTCTCTTTAACAGCTGAAGATATTTTTGCCGTGACATCACAATGGAAAATAACATCTGATCTAGATGGCAAAATATTGGGAATGGGAAGAGATGACATGTGCCACCAGCAGATTCATGACATATGCAGCTCATCAGCGGGTGGTGAGAGTATAAAAACAATTATTTGCGAGTGCCGCAATACTTTTACTCTTTCACTTTTGACTTTTTGAAACAATCGAGACAAGGATAAACCAGTTGAAACTTTTACCGGACAAAAACCGGAAACCAACCTCCTTCCAAGCGCTGGAACGAGGTTGAACGGAACCTTCAGGAAAGAACGTTTCCAAACCGGGGCCTTATAAAATGGTACTACAGTATTTCCTCCAATAATAGCGATATTATTTTTTTATCGCTTCATTCTGAGGGTGGTGATTATTCGACTGGGGCGGGAAATGGGTAGGCGATCATTGCTCTATAGAGACTCTATAGAAGTTGTGCCCTCTGTATTTGTTACATTATTATTTAGTCAAATTATAAAAAGTGCGTAAAAATGAAATTGAATATCTGTAAAGTTTTCTAAACTGGTTATTCTTTACTTAATGTTTTATCTGAGCTGCCAATAAGTCGTGCTGCGAGGAAGGCAATCGATCGAGGGAAGGCTACAAAGTAAGAAAATGTCGTATTCCCATGAGTCATTTGGAGCCTGCAGTACTTCTTGAGTGTCTAATGAAAAAGTTCCCGGATTGATTGCCATTCTCTTGCAAGTTTGATTGTTTTTTTGTTTTTTGCAAGTTCGTCCCGTTTCTAAAGTTGATTACAGTTTTGTTTGTGTCATTTTTAGCTCGTCAATACGCGAAGCGTTAAACGGGAAAAATATGCAATTTTTTCACCCGGTCATTCGGCTGTTAAAATTTAAGCCCATGATCTGCAGTGGTTACCTGCCTTACCCATGGGGACGGCGTGGGAGGGTGGGGAGATGTTCATTTGGACGCAGGGGGTGGGGGGTCGATGGTGCAAAACGCCTAGGAGAGAGGAGGATCCGAACGTTTTATATACACGAGTTGGCTCACAGGAGCCTTTGATTTGTTCTTTGTTTTTCATTTCACAGATAAGTTTGTTTGGAAATACTCTAATATAATGTGGAATTTTCCGTCCGGTTTCCAGGTAAATATATATAGAACTAGCACTTTATAAAGCAAACATCAAGCGTTTTTATTGTAGTCTTGCTTATATTTTACCACTGCAAAGATCGCCTGACAAGTAAGCCTTTATTTAAAATATCGTGAAATTCTCTGACATGTATCTGTACCCTTGCGAATTTAATTAGGAAGAAGTAACATTCTGTTTATTTGACACTTTTCACTTTTTTATTTCTTTAAGTAAGTAGTTTTATTATTTTTACCTTTAGAATTATACCCATAGGAGCACCAAATATTTCTGTTCATTTCATTTCCTGTATATTCTTGTTTCAATTTTACCTTTTTTGACTTGATAATGACGTGAAGAAGCGTCCGAACGTCGTCGGTTTTTAGAGTTTTAAAGGGTTTTCTAAATATCTTTTAGCGTTTTATTTTATGAAAAAAAAAATTAGTCACCATAAAAAAAAATAATCATACTTTCACTAGCAGACAGTTGTCGTTGTTAGTTGACTCTAACCCTTACCCAAACCTTCATTTAATTAACTTTCTTCTTGTCTAGTTATTTCATAACCCTTTCACTCCCAGAGTCAATTATGGAGACATGTAATGTAGTTCTAACTTTTGAGTCTGTGGGTGAAATCCTATGATGTGATGTACCATTCAAATGAAACCTCTTTGTCGGTACTTTCGCATGCTACCATTTGTTTTTCAATATTTTACAAAATGAAATTTTGGATTTTATATGAATTTGTATCTTTGGCACTCTTGGGAGTTAAAGGGTTGATCATATATCTTTTTTTTTCTTGGCTTATCAGATGACAGTGAGAGCAGAAGTCAAATTTTACAATGAAGAGGCTATGGAGATTTTCTGCTTTGAAGCTGTGGCTAAGATTTACTAAAATGTGCGTGTTCTACTGAGACATGTAAATTGAGTTGATAAGGTAAATTGGCCACCATAAAATTATTGAAACAGCTCGAAACGTCACCTTTTAAATATTTTGAAAGGAGGACAATTTACCTTATCAACTCAGTTGATGAAACCAAATTTTCATGTTTCACTCCCGCACCGACGCAGCACCACAGTCAGTTGTATGGAAACAAAGAAACCCTTTATTGGTCTTTATTATTAATAATCCTACGAATCGTTCTTCGGTCTATGGAGTAAATAAAAAACAAGAGACTATATACAGAATACATATTGACTTTATTGTTTGCAGTAGAAGTAGCAGAAGAGAAGTAGCAGAAGAAGTAGTAGCAGCGTTGGTCGTCTGGAAATCCTGAGTCGGAATAGGAGAGGAGAACTCCACTTCTAGTTTTGAAAGTTCCTCCTCCAAATTCAGTCCCGGGAGAAGATCACTCTCCTTTGGAGTAACAGCGGCTTTGTCCTCTTGGGGATCCTCGTCTTCTTGCCGAAGGCGGGAAATCACGCGGCGAAGGAGGATTTTGTGGCCTACAACGAAGCCCATGTCAGCCAAATCCTGCTCTGTTATGGCGGCCAAAAACGACTTGGATAGGATCTGGTTCTGAGCCAGGACGTCCATTACATCTTCAGGAATGTCATTTGATCCATCGACAAAATTTAGAGAGCCAAGTACTCTCAGGGGTGGATTGCTTGTTCACTTTCTTGGAGCTTTTCCCTTTAGAAGGCATAGTAGAAAATGCGAAGGCGAAACAATAAAATACAATAAAGGCTAAATGTTATAGGGCTAAGATCTGCTGAGTTATGATACATGTGATACGATATCTTAGACCTAAGGAAAACACGTGTCACGTACAGATAATGACTATCCATCACTTGCTACGTATTATACTCCCATTGGATAGAATCCAATACTGTACATTTGTTCTACTGAGAAAACCATTGATAAATTAAAGGCACAAAGGCCTATGGTAGTTGTATAACTTAGACAAGTTAACTGTTACTCTTTCACTCCAGAAACAGGAAATAAAGATAAATTCTATAATTTTGAAATACTTAAAAAAAAACAAAATTTTACTTCAAGAATGTTGTGACAAAGCACACAAACTATGAACCACCTTGTACAGCAAAATAAACAGTAACACAGTTGTATATACTATTATAATTCTAAAGAATTGTGAATTCTTGTCGAAAACTGAAAATTAGTAATCCCTGCATCTTTTCTTTCTTTCTTTCTTCTTTCTTCTTTCTTTCTTTCTTTCTTTCTTTCTTTCTTTCTTTCTTTCTTTCTTTCTTTCGTTCTTTCTTTATTTCTATCGCAATAAATGTAAAGATCGTGAAAACCGTGTTCCAAACTTGTCAGGTTCTCTATGACCCTTGGTCGTTTTTTAAATAACTTGTTCCGGTGAAAATCCCAGCATATATCCGAGGTTGTCAAAATACACTTCGGAGTTATTTTGCACATGAACGGTCACCTTTCTACTGAGAGTATCATAAGAAAATGACACATCATTGTTGTAACGCTGTTCGTTATCGATCGACTCTTTCATTTTTGCAAGGATATCTTGAATGGAAGGATAATGGCCTGGTGAAATTATCAGGGAATCCCACATACCGTGGAGTTGTTTTTCATTCCGAACGAAAATCTAAAGTCTTGAACATTATTCCAGCTATGTGGATAGTGGATTTCGGTTAACGCCACTTCCCATTCACCTGTCAGATTAATGCTCTGTGGTAATTCACCCCAATACTCCATTAATGTGTTATTTGGAAATTTGTCGAGACTACTATTGCTTGGGAGATGTAGATAAAACTGTGTTACCTCCATGACGTCTAGAAGTCTAATGAAATCTTTACATAGGGAGGGCTTATTTTATGATTTACAACGGTACAACTATTTCATATAAAATTTCTTATTTATTCACACAATACATTTCACAACTTTGAAATGTTACTTTCCGGTACCCAACTATTAAATTTATCTGGGTAGCCTTTTCCATTTTACAAAATATTCAACTAATCCTTTACGCTTTCTCTTGCGTAAGATCTTTTCCACACAATAAACATCGTCATTCTTGATAACTTTCTGTAGTTCAGATTCGTAAAATGTTCCATCTAAGATCTCCCCTGTATCATCTTTTAGTTTTTAGTTTATGGTACTTGACGCGACATTCGTTTGTACACAGTTAAATTTTCTTCTGTAAAGTTTGGAAAGGTAAGACTTTTCAAAGAGTCGCTTCGCTTTGCTGATCCTTACACGATCCCCCACTGCAAATTTGAAACGAACAAGCCTGTGTACATCATCTCCATACAACGTTTCTCATACTTTTGTTTCGTTGGCCTTGGTAACCTGGCTTGGTTTCATTTTGATACTGTGATGGTAGGTACGATTGTAAGATGATACTAACTGAGGTAACACATCGATATAAGTGTGTTTTTAGCAGTAAAAAATTTGTACATTTTCCCCTTAAAGGAACGGTTGAATCTTTCAACCACCGACGCTTTTAATCCCGAGTTAGTTGTAAAAAAATCAAAGTTATTGTCACGAAGAAACTTCTGGAACACACGATTAAGAAACTCCGTGACTTGATCCGTTTGAAGTTTAAGCGGTTTGCGACCAGAAGATAGAATCGTTCGAAAGGACTTGACTAGCTCTTGACCCTGTTTTGTCTTCAAAGGAAGGACCCAAGCATACTTGCTAAAGACATCTAGACAATTGAGGAGGTATTTGTAACCCTTGTTATGTCGACTTAGAATTTGAACGTCAACAAGAACTGCTTGGAATTGAGCATTTATGCCGGGAACAATGACTTGACTTCTCTTGCAATGTCCACGCGAAGGCTTTAATACGAAGCGTATAAACGTCTTGCTGACTCAACCAATCTTCAACCTGTTTACGAGAAATCTTACTCTTTCCTTCCTCTTTGACCGCCCTGTACACAGCATCCAAACCACCGAAACTTTCGGGATCACTCGGATCGAGGTAAATGCTGGCGAGAGTTTTCTCCATCGCAAAACTCGGAGTTTTGTACTATGACTTTGCCACAACAACAAGCAAATACGCAACGAATGCGATTAAAAATTCTCTCTATTGCAAGGGAGGGTGAAGGCGGATAGCAACCCATCACTAGTGACTTCTCTGACGGTTAATTACAAAATCAAGGTCCATTGGCTGCTCTTCCCTTCTGAAAATGGTCTCAGGGCGTTGTACTTCAATTTCACAAACACTTAAATCTTTCGACTTAAGACAATTGGGACCATGATAAATGGTATACAGGATACGACTCCTAATACATGTATCTTCTCCGCAATCTTCGAGTTCTAGGGAGGTGAGATACTTGCTGGTCCATGGAAACTTTGGCAGCTCGGACACGTAAGCTTCCCAGGACTGGCCTTGCTTGAACCCAAGAGCGCTGCACACACTTTCGGCAGTCTTCATGACGATGTTGAGATCGATTTTATCCATTACATCATCCTGGCAATACATCCAAGCATCTTCACTCTTCATCATGAGACACGAATGTTGCTTTTGACTTGGGTGTTGAATAGCACAACCATCGCAGCGATTCAGTTTCTCTTCTTAAATGAGAATGACAAACGTAGCAGCGTAAGTAAGCTGGAACACATGACCAACAAGACTGACTATCCTTTGCCTTTGGACTTTTTCATCTTCGTCTATCGTCAGAAGAGGTTTAGGGCTCAATTCGACTTGAATGTTTGGAAGCATCTTGGAAAAAGACGCTTTACTCGAGTTGACTGAGAAATAATAACGCTTTCAATAAATTTGCGTTTTTTTATTCAAACAGACAATAGAAATCTTGAGGACCAATCAGGGTTGGTTAATAGAGAAGGCAAGTCTGGGCAAGTCTATTGAAGCATTGTCAAGAAACCGGTTTAAACTCCTAAAACTTGAAAAACCCGGGGTTTTTTGGAGCTGGTTATTCTAGATTATTCAGGTTTAATGAGAAACCACAGCAATCACGGTCAGTTAATGTATACCTCCGCATGTAACTAAATGTATTGTGCTATTGTGTAAGTCTAATCCTTTGTCACAATAATAAGATACCACTGCAAAAATGTATTGTGTTATTAAGTCTAACGGTCAGTTAATGTATACCTCCGCATGTTAATGATATACCTCCGCACCTTAATAAGAATCCTCCGCTTTCTCCGCCCTCATCCTCCGCACTTTAACGAGAATCCTCCGCAATAAGCATATGTAATCGCATGGGCCCGAGTAAAATTAAGGTTTAATATCACGCATACTAATTCAATAAAAGAAAGTTCGTTAAACGGCCGCTCAAAAATGTTCGGTGCGGCTGCACGGAAACTGGAGGGAAACACCTTAAACCACTTATGAAATGCAAACCATTTTCCTCGCTGAACGGCGTCGCTGAACACGAATCGAAACACGAACGAACTCCGCAGCTTACGTGACCGGCGACCGCTGTGTAATCGCACAAAAAGCGTCCCTGTGTTTAGAGACAGCGGCCTATAAAATCTATCCTTCATGTAAGAGCTATGAATGTTCCCAAAATGGCGGACAAAATCGTGCAAAATCACATCCATTATTTGCATGAAAGAGTCGAGATCAAGTTGAGGAAAACTGTCAACGCGCCATTAGAAAATAGATTTCTTCAAACCTCTCATCGAAGTTTGCTTCTAATATAAACTAGAAACGTTGCAGGACTGGAAGAGATAATT
This sequence comes from Dendrophyllia cribrosa, assembly GCA_024195265.1. Taxonomy (NCBI): domain Eukaryota; kingdom Metazoa; phylum Cnidaria; class Anthozoa; order Scleractinia; family Dendrophylliidae; genus Dendrophyllia; species Dendrophyllia cribrosa. The sequence continues at coordinate 54,324,105 of JAJLRJ010000003.1, forward strand.
CACGAAATTTTTTTTAATTGAATTTTTATGTGCTTTTGTTTTAAGAAAAAATATTAATGGTCATCTTAACATATGACACGGACGTATTGTTAACTTGACAGTAACAATCTGCAAATTTATTGAGCATAATATAGTTTTGGAGCGCTTCAAAGATTTTGGTATATTCTCGTCACGTGGTCGATAACGTCACAAAAATGTTGTCACGGAAACTATTTATGAAGGGACATTTGTCAGTATGCAAATTTTAGCTGCTTTGAGTTTCAAACTGAGAAAGATGCCCCAGTCCCCCAGTTTGCTCTTGTCTGTAGCCGCCATACTTTTAATATCCCATAATATTAATGCCCATCTGATGTGACACATGTAAATGTCCTTATAGCCAAATAGGCTTTTTTTGATTAATAAAGGCCTGTTTCAACAGTGAACTGAAAATGTAATTTTTTAGGCGAAGTCACATGACCGAGGACGTCATCGCGCTATGTACGATTTTGTAGGTATTTCACAGCAGATGTAAACACAGTGTGGTATAGCATCCTTATCGAGTCAAAATTGACAAAGTCATCTGGCATCGAAAATTTGTCTTGTGCAAAGGATTCTGGGAAGGTTTTTATTATAATTGCGTCGACGAAGGAGACGCTTCCTAATCTTGTCGTCTATGCGGAACGAATCGAGAAAAGTGTCGGTACCAAATCTGCGCCATCTTGAAACGTCACAATAGTATCCCGCATGCTTAGCGCGTGTTTTGACCTGCGTGCGCACTTTTTTGCTGCCTCGTGCTCTGACAGCTCGTTCGACAACGTACAACGTTCCACAACTACAAGCCGGCCCTAAATTAAGAAAGAACCAGAAACATGCCTGAAACGCGAATGCCATGTCACAACGAGGTGCCAAAGGAGACGCACTTTAATCTGTGATTACTTCTAGTTATAATATATTATTTTAATCATTATTATAGATAGCTAGATGAACATAATTGGAAAACGCTTTCGTCAGTTTGCCACCTGATGCATTATGTCAAAGATTTGGTAGAATTTTAGTGCGCCCGCTAAAACATTTTCCCACTTCTTTCAGTTGTCATTCTTCTCTTTAACAGCTAAAGATATTTTTGCCGTGACATCACAATGGAAAATAACGTCTGAACCTTATGGCCAAATATTGGGAAAGGAAAGAGATGACTTGTGCCACCAGCAGATTTATGACATATGCAGCTTACCAGCGGGTGGTGAGTGAATGAACAATTAACTGCGAGTGCCGTAAGGCTGTAAATCTTTCACTTGTGACTTTTTGAAACAACCGAGACCAGGATAAACCAGTCAAAAAAATACAAACCAACCATGTTCCAGGCGCTGGAATGAGGTTGACCGAAAAGTTCAGGAAAGAACGTTTCCAAACTGGGGCCATATAAAATGGTACTGCAGTATTTCCTCCAATAATAGTGATTATTACTTTTTATTGCTCCATTCTGAGGGTGGTGATTATTCGACTTGGGCCGGGCCATGGGTAGGCGATCATTGCAAACCTCGCTCTATAAGACTCTAAAGAAATTGTGCCCTCGGTATTTGTTACTCGTTATTATTTAGCAAAGTCAACTGAAAATGCGTAAAATTGGAATTGAATATCTATAAAGTTTTCTAAGCTGGTTAATCTTTACTTAATGTTTAATTTGAGCTGCCACGAGGAAGGTAATTAATCGAAGAAAGGTTACTAGCTTCTGCAGTACTTTTTATCTAATGGAAAAGTTCCCGGATTGATTGCCATTCTCTTGCAAGTTTGATTGTTTGTTCCTTTGCTTTTTCGTTTTTTAACTCGCGAATACGCGAAACGTTGAACGGGAAAAATATGCAAAATTTTCAACTGGTCGTTTGGCTGTAAACATTGAGCCCGCGATATGTAGTGGTAAGCTGTCTTAACCATGGAATGGCGTTGGAGGGAGGGGAGGCTGGGGATTTGTATTTGGACGCAGGGGGTGGAGGTTCGGTGGAGCAAAACGCCTAGCAGAGAGGAGGATCCTAACGTTTCGTACACACGAGTTGGCTCATAGAGCCTTTCTTTCATTTGTTTGTTTTTTTATTTCACAGAAAAGTTTGTTTGCAAGTTCTCTTATATCATGATTAATCCCTTAATTAGTATCCCTGTCTTGAGTAGCAAACCGTGAAAAAATGCACGGAAAACGATTTTGCAAACGGTTTTGTTCGCTATTATGATTTTGCAAACGATTTTCCTCGCTTTTATTAAAAACACAACAAAAGTATTTGCTGCAGCTGACGTGACATCGGCTGTGTAGCCGCGCGAAAAACAATTGCTAAGATCCCGGATATTGTATGACGCCATACGCGCATGTTTTGCGACGTCATACGAGCCCGCGAGCCATCCCTGCGCAACGCATGGACGGACACACATGTACGGACGCGCCCGCGAAACATTCCGCTAGCCATGACCATGAAAAATGACGATCATAGGTTCTATGAGTATGGAGCTTCGCAAAAGCTCCGCTATTGCTATGGAAATTGGAGGATATATATTACTTTCTAAAGCTACACTTTCTGGCGGTTGTATGATCTGATGTCGTCACATGATGTAGGAGTTGTGTCATCGTCTCCGAACAGCCACAATCATGGATACGCCATCATGTATTTTTGTGATGCGACGCCAAAATTGACCGAGAAGTGATCGAAACCGATAAACGCCAAATCAAAGATCTTAGATCGATAGTTTAAGTGGCTAGAGAAAGTAAAAGGTGTTAGCTTTATTTAGATACTGGACTTAATACAAAAGTACAATTTGGTTGCCAAAGAATCATCTGCCACAACCAAAAACCTTTCAGGTCGGATAAAAAAATCACATTCGATAAATTTCTAACCCTGACACCAACTGTAACCTCCATTTAGAACGCTCAGTTATTTCATCAGTAATCGTTTATCTTTTTGTGTTTTCTTGACACATCAGATGGCAGTGAGAGCAGAAGCTAAATTTTACAGTGAAGATCATAAGGAGTATTTCTGCGTTGAAGCCGTGGCTAAGTATATTAAAACGCGCATGTTCTACTGAGAAAGGCATTGATAAATTAAAGTCACAAGTTAAGCTCAAAGGCCTACGGTAGTTGTATAAATCAGATCAGATAATTTAATGCCACTCTCTAGTGGTGATGCGGTGGTCTAGTGGTTAGCGCGTCGGACTTTCAACCTGGAGGTCAGTGGTTCAAGCCTGGCCTCTTCCGTCGTGTTGTTTCCTTAGACAAGAAACTTTGCTCCGCGTTGTTTCTCTCCACCCAGGCTTGTTATTGGGTATAACACATAATGCTGGTGGTAACGGTTAGGGTAAAGCATCCCTTTCAAGGGGGAGTGGTAATACTCTCAGTCGCTTCATGCCAAAAAAAAATGGGTTAAGCTCAGGCAGTTGCCAAACTCAGGCAGGCTTGTGTCGACTCACCTTTCACTCGGGCTATAGGTTTTTTTAAATTAACTGAAGTGTAGAAATTGATGATAGTATTGATATTGTCATATATTTTAGCATTCTTGTAGATTAATAATATTGTACACATACACCCTTATTTTTATCTGTTTAATTTTTATTTTATTGTACTAATTTAGTTCGTGGCATTACCTGTAAACTAGCTGGTGTGTCTCTTAGGTACACTACTTATAGCTAAGCGTAATTGTACACGTTAAATAAAGTTTATCATTATTTTTTTTTATTAAAACTAATGTTAAACTACTATGGGATGCCTTACTTATATACAAGGTTTTCTAAGGGGTCCTAAAACATAATTAATTAACGAAACAAGTATAAATATAAATTTAGTACGATGACCGAACGATTTACAGGGCTGAGATGTTTGAAAACATTGAATTTGAAAGTATTGTTTAATGGCGTGGTAAGATACCGTTGTTTGCTCCAGTTGGTTTTGACGGCAGGCAAACGGAAATCCTGTGCATTTCTGGTGTTGCAAATGCACATCACTGTGTATACGAACCACCTTGCACAGACTGGCATGGTAAACAGTACCACAGTTGTACTATAATTCTGAAGAAATATAATTCTTGTCAGTCACTTTAAATTAGCAATCCCTGCATCGTTTCAGTTATATTTTGCATGTTCCACTTTTTTACACTTTTTGAATTTTACAATAGTCACATAACACGGTTAGGATCGTACTTGGCAGAATCGCCTAAAGTCATCGCCCACAGCCCTATAAATTTAATGGCATGTTCAGACTTTTCATGAGGAAGAGTTGCAGGGTAAGAAGGAGGAGGGGCTAATGGCACATTTATCACCCTTTGGATTTCAATTTCCTTCTAAAGGAGGGGGGGGGGGGGGGGGAGGGGAAGGGAGCGGAGCGGGCTGTAGGACCTCTCCCCTTAAATAATAGAATAGACCATTTTATAGTTGTGTGCTTAGTACTCTGGCCTTTGAGTGAGAGAGAGGCTGGGGTTGACTTGGTTTCAATACAAAACATTTTAATTTGGTTTTCTAATGTAAATCATGCTGAACAGAATATAGTTAGCATGAGAACAACATCCATTTTCCATATAAAAAGCAGGAAGGTTTCTATCAAAACAAGGTCAACTCCAGCCTCACTTCCATACAATGGCCAGGTCACTAAGCAGTCAACTGTAAATTGAGCAATTGAAAACTCGCCTAAAACTCATTAAAATACAAGTCTACATCCCATAATTTTTTTGTCTTGTTCAGTTGCTTTTACTGATCCTCAGCTAACAGGGTCGCAAAAACTAATGAAGTATAAAATGTCACGATTGCTTACTAGTCTGTAATGGACGTTTGTCATAATTTGAAAGTTAATGTGTACTTTCGGGTTCTTCAGCTCCTTTGAACGTTTGTGGCCAACGAAATATAGTGTCAGCGGTGAAGTCCGATGTTTTCTTAGCCTCGCGTTGTACAACCAATCGGCCGCTTCTGGGGGTCAACATTGGTTTCCATACACTGTAAATTCAAAAGATCTGGACCCGGTTGTTCAAACGGTGGATAGCGCTATCCACCGGATAAATCACTGTCCAGTGATTAACATAATTAGTTTTGATAATGCTTATAATTATCTACTGGATAGTGATTTATCCGAATGATAGCGCTAAAATGCCCTATTCACGTTTTGAACAACCAGAGTCTGTTTTAGCCCCATAGTGCTGAATTGGCCCTGAGTCCCAAAAGCTAATTCAATCCTTTATGGGGCCATTTTGGACATTAGTGTCTGATTCAGCCCACAATGAAAGCCAGTTTAGCCCTTGTTTTGACGTTATAGGGTCATTTTAAGTCTAATAAGTTGTCCTACCCACCAAAACGGCCCCTATTTTGAGCAAAAACACTGATCTTTTGAATTTACAGTGTATCTCAAACTGACTAACTAGTGACTGTATCTAGTGACTGAATACAAAGTCTCTGTATGTAACTCAGATGTTGGAACAGTTCAAATAAACAGCGAAGTAGCTTACCCATGGCTCTTTCAGCAACTAAAAGACAGTTTCATGGGAATTTTTTCCGGTTCGCGTTTTCCTTTTACATAAACTGGCCTTCACACTGATATATGGGGCGACCCTAAAACCAGGAATGCCAGAACGGCGGAACAGTAGGAAATCACCCTTTATCCTAAAACCCGAAATGGCGAAAAATCACCCAAATCCTAAAAGACGAAACGACCGAAATCACCCCAAATCCTAAAAGACGGAACTATAAATATAAATGAAATAAAAATACAACCTTTGGAAAAGGTAGGTAGATAGGTAGGTAGGTAAACTTTATTTACACATGCACGGTGTCAATTCATAATACAGTGTACATGCTCTTCCATCGAGCCGTGTTTTTAAACAACAATAGATTCATTACTCAACTAATTTAAATTATCTAACTAAATAAATTATCTATACAAGATTATATTAAAAACTATAAAAGAAAAGAGTGGGAAAATAGTGATGTTCCTCGGTTTCCGCGTCACGAAATTATCCCGACAAACGATACAAAATGAAATCCAATATAGGTGTTTTACCTTACGCAAGGAAAACAATAAGGTAGAATGCTTATATTGGACTTCATTTTATATCGTTTGTCGGGATAGTTACTTTTTCAACTGCTTAAGTTGAGAGCACACTGCGAGGATCACAAATTTCACTCGCCGTTTTCAGTAGTGTCGGCTCATAATTTTCTAACCTTTCAGTCTCAGTTAACGTGTTTGAAAAGGTTTGAAAAGGGTGTGTTGTGTTGTGTTTTGTTTTGTAGCGAAGCGAAGCGAAACTATTGTAGTCCAAACCTTGTGGACGGAATAATTGTACAAAGATCACTTGCGTACGGAACATTTGTGAAGGAATTTAAAAACATTCAAGGGCGATACATTTGCAGTTTGGGTACGCCTATTGTAATATTGATTGAAAAGGACTCGGAAATTCAATGCAAAGTCCAAATTTTATGCAGGAATTTAATAAAGCAGGAATGGATCAAATTGGGGCGTCGCTTACCGGAAATCTCGTTAGTTGACTCATGACAAGGCAGCGACCAAGCGATAAAGCAATCACAGAAGCGATCAAGCGAATGCATGATCGGCCGGGAGTAAAACGTTTCGCCATCAAATCACCACAGTTTTGCTTCGCACACTTTATGTAACAAGCAGGAATGTCCTGGATTCAGCGATTTTTTCAACACGTATCTGTAAACTTCAGGAGAATTTTGTCAAGTGTTAGTGCTCTGTTCGCATGGCCTTTTGGTGCCAACCTTGGGCTGTTGGAACGCCATAATCAGTTTCAAGGTAAGACAAATCAATTTTTTCTAATAAAGTTTTGCCACAAAAACATAACTACATGCAAATAGCAAAACACATTTTTAAAAATAAAATATAATTGGTAGATTTGGAAATTTAAAGAAACACACCAGATTTTACCCCTTTTTCCTTTGTTTGAAACTCATTATCGTACATTATCATATTTTTCCATACCCAAAAACAAAGGAAAATAAAATTTGCACGAAGGACAACATTGCACCACAACATATATATGTTGTAGGTTAAAATTATTTTATAAAATGCTCAAGTAAATGCGCGCGCTATGATTGTTTAAACCAAGTTCATTACAACTTGATAAAGCACGCGCGCACCGTTTTTATTTTATAAAAGAAATAAAAAAACTTGTTCCTCGTGCATTGTTGAGTTATATAAGCACTGGGAATTTTTAAGCACACTCGAGACGTACGTGCGAGAAGCACTCGCCTTTGGCTCGTGATTCTCTTCACTTCTCTCGTGTCCTTAAAAATTCCCGCGTGCTTATATAACTCAATAATGCACTCGGCGCGTTTTATTTTTCTTTAGTATATGTATATGTATTATATATATATATATATATAAATTCTTGAACTTGATTTGAATGTATTTCAGAGAGCGCTCAACTCTTAGAGGAGCATTGACAATTATAATAAACTGGTTTAAGACTTCAGAGGTAGTTCATCGTTTTATTACTACAGCTCTGCTTCGTATGGCTAAAAGATGACCACACTCATCAGGTAATATCAACGATTGACCGTTAAATTACAATAACTGGCTATAAAAGCGGGGATACGGTTGCTATGAGATATAAAAACATGCGTAATTTTATCATGTGAGTGCTATTTATAATTTAAGAGATTGTGTTACTTTATTATAAAGTTCTTGAGGAGGTATCTGTTTCTGTGGGGGCATGAACTTGCTAACTCATTTCGTTTGTTCAGACTGCAGAGATCCTTTTTACAGATGATTATGAATTTTTCAAAAAGACATAAATTACATTTCTTAGTAACCTTTCAACCTGAAGTGGAAAATCATCAAACAATGCAAACCTTACAACAACATTACTAAGAAATATATATATATATATATATATATATATATATATTTATATATATATATACACCAAATTGAAGAAACGTTGTCGGGTGAAAAGCATAAACCATGAACGATGCGACCCAAAAGTTTACTAGGAAGTTGGAAAAATTAATCTTTGTCTGTCACAGGATAAACATTTTATTAACACAGAATGCTTAATTCCATGCTCTTAAATGTCTCAAATAAAGAAGACATATTGATTATCAAGAAATGGAATATTACTAGCTTGCCAATGTTGTCTACCCAAAATCCCATTCGGTCTCATAGTTCATGGTTTATGCTTTTCACGGGTCAACGTTTCTTCAATTTAGTGTATATATATATATATATATATATATATATATATATCTTTGCTACGATATATATATATATATATATATATATATATATCTTTGCTTCGCTACGAGAAAACCGCGATGCTTTTTAACGGTTTATAGAGATATACTTATCACACATATATTTTAGCAAAATCGTGGGACATGCCCTTGTTCTTTTCTGCATGACAAGGCATTATTATTTGGGCTCCAAGCCTAAAATACATCCTTGCACAAATTGTGCAAGGATGTATATTAGGCTTGGAGCCCAAATAATAATGCCTTGTCATGCAATGCAGTAATGTCAGTTCAATGAAGACCAATTAAAACCAGACCATTTAGTAGCTAGTCTGCAGAAAAGACTACAAATAAATCAACCAAATTGAATGTTTTTTTATTACCGTGAACTGTTTTCTTTCATAGCAGGCTACAGGGGAATCTCTGTTTACCATTTTTGCCTTATTAGCATATGCGCCTCGTTTTGTAAACTACCTACAAAAATGTAACTCTGAATATTTAAAGGACATAACACAATAGACCAGTTTCGAATTCGTTATGGTCGCTGAATGAAAGCATTGAAGGCGCATTTTTACAGGGTTAGCCTCAATCTGAAGTGATAAATTCACAAATTCAGGCGAGAAGATGACCTGTTTAGAGCTCTGTCTTCTGTTTCATTTTCAAATTTCACGCACCTTCTGCCGGTATTTGTGAATATTTTACATCAGGTCGAGTCTAACCCTGTATCAATGTGTCATTGGGGTTTGAATTCAGCGGTAATTTTAAATACGAAAATGGCTTATTAGCTTTCTCTGGAAATTTAAGCTTGATATACTAGATAAACTTCATGCAATGTTGTATTAGAGTCTCAAAAATTTACAAAGAATGTATTGCTCAGCGCTTTTGCCACCCAACAATTTTGCAGTTTTTAACAGCAGATATTTCCTTAAATATTGCTCGAAAAAAGCTAAAAATTGCATAGATTACTAAGTTTAACAAGCTCTTTCAACGTTTGAAGTCAATTCGTATTTAGCACGGTGCCTTCTCTACGTAAATGCGTAAGCTAATGAAGCAAATGTAAACAATGACGTCAGCAAAGATCACCCTATATGTTTAGAAGTACTTGAGCAAAATACTACATATAATCTGAGCTAATCTGATTTCCTTAAACGTGCATGTACTGTATACAGTCAAATAAAAAAAACAATCCCTTTATAGAGACCCACTCAAACAGCATATGCTGAACTGGGCACTTCGTAAGTTCGCTAATCGCCGGGAAAAAAATGTGCATTCATTTCATACTTATTGAGATTTTCTATTGAAATTTGGCGTGTGAAAACCCCGTTCGGGGTTCTCAGCCAATCAGAATGGCGAAACGACTTTCTCACACGTGAAAAAAGCGTTTCGTCCAATCACAAACGTATAAAATAAACAAATTACAGCATGGGCAGTGCTTTGTACGGTATTCACGCACTCGTTGGTTTGTATCAGAAATCTCAACCACTCGCAAAGATTCGCTCGTTCCATTTCTGATACGAACCAACAGGTGCGTAAATACTGTATGCCGGCATTGCCTATGAAGTAATATATGTATTTCGAATAACTCTAACAGAATTTATCCATATGGAAGATTTGCCGTGATTTTGAAGGGGCTCATGATAGGCAGAAGCAACAAATAAACTTTCTTTAAAAAAAGCGTTTTGTCTTATTTCAGCTTTCGGCACCGATATGGTGAAGCAATAACTAAGTTTACCTACATGTATATTTCTACTAGACGCGAATCATCAGCATAACCAAGCTACAGGGCCTGGTCACGTGGCAATGAAAGAGCCTGTGGAACACAATGACGAGGGTAAGGCAATACTGTAAACTAAAACACTGACAGAACACATTGATTACCATGCATACTCTTTGAATCGTGTGTATTTGGTAGCGCGTACAAAATGGACACGTAAGTTTTGTAAAGAACTAATGCCGAATTCCAACAGCTTTCACAGATGTGCTTTCGCTTGATTATTTTTCATCAAAGAAACACATTAACCTTCTTAGGACAGCCCACAGTCCCCAGGGCACCGTGCATGGCCGGATAACTTGATGTACGAAGATGCATGATCTTAAACGGCTCCTTCATTCTGGTATTGCTACTCCAGATCTGCGTAATCTATTCCACTACAAGTAGGATATTTAAGATATTCTCCGTATATTCATGTAAACCACCCTTAATGTAATCTCTGTATCCAAAGTATAGCAAACTTGAATGGTCACAAATTCTCAGAACTGACTTAAAAAGAAATGTATAGAAGTCTGTAAAGGTCATTGATATTTTGATCCTGGAGTAGACAGGATCACACTTTTAACATGTGTTTTATTCTTCTCAGTTCCACATTCAGAGAAGTTTCCAATTCAGTGCACGGACGCGAACTAAGCCTGGTACCTGACACGAGAGGACTTTTCAGTTTCTGAAGGGCCATCTGTAACAAGCAAGATTCCTAATGTGTGTTAATAAAAGACATAAAAAAGACACTGGTTCATATAAAACTCTCTGAACTCTCAATGTTATTCAGTCTTTGATTGCGTCGACGAAGGAGACGCTTCCTAATCTTGTCGGCTAGGCGGAACGAATCGAGAAAAGTGTCGGTACCAAATCTGCGCCATCTTGGAACGTCACAATAGTATCCAGCATGCTTAGCGCGTCGTCTAGGCGGAACGAATCGAGAAAAGTGTCGGTACCAAATCTGCGCCATCTTGAAACGTCACAATAGTATCCAGCATTCCCAACGCATGGATTAATCAGGCATCATCCTGGGGAGCTGGGGTTCCGAAATGTCACATGTGAATAATCTATTTGTCTTGAATTAGTTTAGGATATTTTCCCGATTTTGGAATCGTACGGCTCAATATTTCAATGCCTACTAAAAGTACGCGGTGGAAAAATTGGACGAAGGTTCTCCGGACCAAGTAAGTTGTTGGGTCTCTTTGGAATTAATCAAGAAGTTATCGAATTTTCCTCGCTACCGTTCTGGTATGTTTTCAATGTTCTATCTTGATTTTGTTGTGGTTCTCTGCCTGATTTGGGAAGCTTTCACCTAAATACCGACGTCGTTCTTCGCGATGTTCTACGGTACGGTGCAATTCGCTGTATGTCTTGTAGCAATAATTCACAGACCGGCCGCGCCAGGCGAACAGATTAACTTTACAGTGCTCGAAATTACGCCTGTATCGGGCGCATTTGTGACTAAAGATTTCGCAGTTTTGTGACTAAAATTTGTCTAGCTAATAAAGAAATTATATTCAACAGTATTGTGTATTACTTGCAACTGGTAGTTGAAATTTTATCCGAAAAATCCTGCGAAATTCACGTTGAATGTTGCGTGACTTAATCGTCGATTTCATGCTCCTTTAACGCGGTGTCCAAGAAGTTTATCACTGGAGCACTTTTTCAGGCTTTCTCAGAAATTTCTCATTTCTCATTTCTCATTTCTCATTTCTCATTTCTCATTTCTCATTTCCGGTATTAGTACATGTACTGAGGAGTATGATTTCAGAATCCGAGAAATAACCGAAATGAAATCAAGACAAATATACTATTTATATGTCGGAAAAATCTGAGACCTTTCGGAGTACACAGCACGGCAGGATTTTGCCCGATCCCACGGCGATAGCGTAAATTTGTTTGATGTAAGCCCGACGTTTTTGCCTGCGTGACATATCTCGCGACATAGCCCTTTTAAAGGGACACTGTCACGAGGGCGCATGCGCGAGTTTTTCGAATCGAAACTTGAAAAGTTCAGCCTGAATTTTTCAAGTTGAACCGTCAATTTCAAAATGGCGTCGACTAGTGGCGGAGGTGGAAGGAAAGAACCAATTCGGGACGGAAGAGGAAGTTCGAGGATCAAGCAGAATATAAGATAGCGTGGTCTAGAAACCACAAACGAATATATTTGGAAAATCGGATATTTAGGTCGTGGCTTCAGGCTAAATTCGATGCCGGGTATGAAGCTTCCAGTGACAGCGACTTCGTCGCCCATTTGTTGTCGTTGGAATATCGTCGAAGGTATGCTATGTTTTCATGACTTTGGCTTCAGTTTGCCCTCCTTAGGACGAGTGGCTCCTTGACGGAACCAAAAAAATGATGAACCTACGACACGAGGTTCGACGAGGTATTCCCAGGCGGTCACCCATCCAAGTACTAACCTCGCTCAACAGGGCTTAACTTCGGTGATCGGACGAGAACCGGCGCATGTCAACCCGTGACAGTGTCCCTTTAAACAGTGGCTGAATTAATTCATGAAATTGAGGTACTAAGTCAAGACGAGGTGCCACGGGATAAGGAGACGCACTATAATCTATGATTACTACTAGTTTTTATGACTGTATTTAAACTGTAGACAACAAACTGAATTGCAAACGTGACGGTTTTCACCCTTCTGATGAATAAGTACATATAATGAGTGAAATTTGATCCTCGCAGTGAGCTATCAACTTGAGTGAGCTATCAACTTGAGCTCAGTGGATAGAGCATTGCACCGGTATCGCAAGGTCATGGGTTCGAATCCCATTCAAGCCTGAATTTTTTCAGGTTGCTTTTCAACTGCTTATTAATAAGTTGATAGCTCACTGCAAGGATCAAATTTCACTCATGTTTCATCCGCAGTACACATATATGATTTTCATATATTCATATCCAAGTACATATAAGTACTTTGTAGGTTGTATGTATTGATTAGTCTTCAGCGTAACTCCGTTTTTATTGTACTTGAAAATACTTTTCATTCATGTACGTTTCCGGTTTTCGAAGAAGGAATGTCATGCAGAGATAAATAAAGGCAGCCAGTCACAGCATCTATCGATTCACATGATTTGCCCCTGCAGGTTAATGACTGATTAAAAACTGTTTGTTTATTGGCTGGATTCAAACTTAGTGCCAAACAACTTACATTTTCTTAGAGTAAAAGGAAGTTAGTTTGTACGTATCATTTCATGGAATATGGATAACAGCGGATAAGCACATCTTACAAAGGTAAGGACAATAATTACATATAGCGTTCGAAAAGCAACTCTGGATGCAGACCTTGCGACAATTAAACCGTTTAGTACCTTGAAAATCCAGTTGAAAATGAATAAAGCACAGGACCCTATTCAGTAAAATCGACCATCATTGAAATTGTTCAGCGTAGACTGACCTCTGCCGCACATTTGTTTGTCTCCAATCTTGACGACTCTCTCGATTCTTTTTATTTAGAACCTCAGAAGAAATATGTGTTTCTATATTAGAGACTGGATTTACGAATAAGTACTCGACAAACTCAGGACGGTATTTGTTCGCAGAGAAAGCCATTATTTTCACTAGCTCTGCAGTTAATGAGCCTGCGGTTCGACCAATTCTGATCGCGGGAGAAGAGCCGATTTATTTGCAGTCTTAACTGCAGGCTATATAGCTAATAAATGGTCGGGTTTTAATTGGTCTTCATTGAACCGACAGAACTGCACTGTGCATTGTGCACTGAAGGATGTATTCTCGGCTTGGAGCCCAAACATCCATTGCGTTACGCATGGATAATGTTTTGTTATATACAACAAAGGTCAAGGGAAAGTCCCAGGATTTTGCTAAAATGTGCGTGTGATACGTATATCTCTATAAACCGTTATAAAACATCGCGGTTTTCTCTTAGCGAAGCAAAGAAGACAAAACAAGAGGATACAATTGTAGCTAGGCTACACTCATGCGCTTGCGTAAGAAAGTTTTATTTTTAAATGGGTCACGTACCCCTTCCCCCTCAACGAATTTTGCGTGACACACTAAAGTACACGCTAAAACACGTTTTCTGTACTCGCTTTGAATATTTAATTTATTGATTCCCGATCGAATACACGCTCGTCTTTTATTTCCCAAACCGTGACTTATTTCCGTTGCATTTGAAAAGAATACTTTTAAAAGCAATGAAATCAGCAAACGACCGGGTTATTTTTTTCAATTTTAGCCCTGTAGCGAATCTCAAAAACAGAATAACGCGACCGTGCAGAAAAACTTTTACTCGGTCTAGAATTACTAGTATGACTAATTTTCGAATAAAATACACCAGTTGTATCGAACATTGCCCTAGAAACTGATTTGGAAATGAAAATTGCAAAACATACACAAACATCTTTGCGTATTATGCACTTATCATTGGCTTTCCCGGGGGTTGACCTCCGGGACACCCCCGGGAAACCCCGGGGACATGCAGGGAATAGTACATTTTTGACAATTTTTTTGCCCCCGCAGGGTAGGGACATTGTTTAGTTTTGGAAACGAATAGGCCAGATCCTGGGGATGCACCCCCGGGATTTGCACGTACAAAAACTAAAGATAAAAACAAATTGCTTCCTTGTCCAAGGGGCACGTTTGTGATGCCTATTATCACAGAATGGTAGCAAGAGATGTTGTGTACCAGATGCCCTGCAGGTATTTAAGTCTAAAATGTAATAATAGCTTTAATTAATAACTAGGTTTTCACAAAACCTTTGAAAACATAGAAAGGGATGGGTCATGAGATTTGTGACGGCGTTCTCAGTTGCTGAAATACTCAGATTTTTTCGGCTTAAGTTGTCAATGAATTTCGGGTTAAGGCAAAACGATCACTTTTCCCAAACATAAAATTCCATTTGTTGAACAATTTGTGCCACTTGAATGGGAATATATTGAATAACAATATACAACAACTACTGATGATGATACATATTAGTGAAATCTGTGTTCCCAGCAATGAACTTAATAACCTGATCAGTTGCAAAGAAACCTGAAAAACATAGCTTTGCGACTACCGGTGCAGTGCTCAGTTTCAATTATCCACTGAGCTATCAGGTCAATCGGTGAGCTGATTTTTTATTCTCAGGTTCATGATAAAGTGTGATAAGGAGGGGCCAAGCTGTCACATTTGGTACCATGGATGCTGCATCAAGATTAGTGCAAGGAGAGCAAAACAAATAGAAAAATTTGTCTGTTGTTACTGCACACTGGTTCAGTGAAAACAAAGGTATGCTGGCTTCTTAGCCCCTGGGGGAGGGGTGTTTGGCGTGAATTTTATGCCCTACACCCCGGGGATTTAGCAGGTTTTTGTTTGATTGGAAAACAAATTCCAGGGGGTGTCCCGGGGGTTGACCCCCGGGAAAGCCAATGATAAGTGCATTACGCGACGCGTGTGAAGTTAGAACTATAAAATTAAGTCTTGTTTTGTTCACATAATATCAGATGTCATTACGATTGAATTTTAGCATGTTTTATAAATATTTCTCCAAAACTAACCACAACACAAACAAAAAGTGAATCACAAATTGACATCAACACAAATTCTCACCAAAAATTGTAATTTATTTTACGGTAAAGTCCCTCGTCTGTTTGAAAACTCTTTAAAACTCCGCTTCTTCGGTTTTGATCGCCCCGATAATGATAATGATAAAAGCGTATGAATTTCCTCGAAGCAAGATTTAGTTGCTGAAAGCTCTCCTTTTTCTCCACTATAGCGGCTTTTGGGCATTCTTTAAAGCTTTATCTTTCCATTTGGAATATTTTAAATGTGAGTTATTAATCCGATGACACTAAACTACAGTTTTAAAAACCAAGCACATGCCGAGCGCGGCAGCCATTTTTTGTAGTATACAGCTGTTTGATTAAACGTTGTCATTGATCGGTCTCATCCCTACGCGACCAGACCGAAAGGGAGTATGGGTGAATTAAAATGCATGATTAATTATTCTCTATCGCGTTTACAATGATGGAGAACAAAACTCACGTTTGTCTTTGCGTAACACGCGAAGACAAACGTGAGTTTTGTTCTCCATCATTGTAAACGCGATAGAGAATAATTAATCATGCATTTTAATTCACCCATACTCCCTTTCGGTCTGGTCGCGTAGGGATGAGACCGATCAATGACAACGTTTAATCAAACAGCTGTATGTTGGTGACCCGACTACCCGGTCACTAAAATATGCATGCATAAATTTACATGCAAAATCGTGACACAAAAAATAAAAATAATAATAATAATAACAAGAGGCTACACTTAGCCTATACTCATGCGCAAGAGACTCTAAGACGCGCGATTGAAGTTACCAATTTTTCTGTGCTCGCTTTTAATATTTAATTTATTGATTCCGATCAAATCCACACTCGTCTATAACTTTCCAAGCTGTGAATTATTTCTGTTACATTTGAAAAGACTACTTAAAAAAATAGGCAGTAGATGACATGCTGTAAAAAGAAATTTGATAATCAATATAAAGATTTAGTTTTCCTGTGTTACTTAATCGCATGCAACCAGTGTAAAATGGGTTATTCCAGAAAAAATACCCCCCCCCCCCCCCCCCCCCCGACGGATGCAATATTTTTTTACCCCTCCCCCGCCCGGATTTCCCGGCCAGGCCGACCAACCCTCGCACCTTGATTTTTAACCCAGATACCCCCTCCTGCCCGGATGGCCATTAACTTTTTGTAGGCCCTAAATAAACAGGAAATTGCATTCAGGAGATCCGGGATTTTTTTAAAGATTTCAAATCTTTGGTGAGAATTGCTATGAATTGGTCAAACATTTTGTAAATAAACGTTGCGTGACGCATTCACTAAAATCTTTCCGTGATTTTAAGACCAAATCGAAATGAAATGTTTCCATAACTTAAAGCTGGTTCTTTAAAAAAAATGCTTTGATTTTGCCATCTGTAATAAGTTTTTTCCAAGCTTCACAGTTTCTTCAAAGTGTTGTCGCAAATACACAATTTTGCTTTGTGCAAATTTTATGTCAAATGTAATTTGATATCAAGCTGTTTTTATAATCACTGAATCTAAAATATATTTTCTATAAAAGGTCAAAACTTTTGAATGAAACTCATATTTCCTTGAATGAAAATGTCTTTCCTTTGATTAAAAGAGTCAAACACTTTTCAGAATTCAGTGATTTTCTGCTTCTGGAAGTCTTGGCGATATATTGTATCCTAATTACTGCGAGGAACCGGCTAGCGTCTGCGAAAATATAATAAACATCACAAAATAATTCAATTCAGCAACCTATTTTTATTATACTTTCTAAAATCGCCGACTTTTCCTGTGTAATAGAATGCCAATCTTATCCGGAAAAATGATTCGTATAATAATGCTTTCGCTAATAAAAAAAAAAACAGTTCTGAATGGTCAAAGGTACAGAAATGAAATGCTGGCGGCGTTTGAATCATGAGTTCGGATAGCTCATGGTCTGCTAACAAACACTTCGATTCACAGCTCGATTTTTCACTAAAACCTTTTTCCAAACCACGAAAATACCTAAAATAATATTTGAAAACAATACTTGGCCACATTTGGTGAAAGCTGTGTTTGGTAAGGCAGTAAAAATAACGAGAAAGCTCCGTTTACCTTTTCCACGAATCCAAAGCGCGCACGTACAAACAGAACTGCCTTGACAATCGAGTCGTCTAATCCGAAGCTATCAGAACTGTCTCATCGTACAGCAATCGGGTGAACTTGGCACAACTTCGCGCTTCGGAAAGTCGGACTTACTTACACAGGTGACAGCATAGTGGTTACTAGTAACCTAGTAACCACAAAAAGCAATAAAGTCAGTAAAAATCTACATTAATATGACACGCATTCCCTAGTCCATAATCCACAGAAGTCCAGTCCCAAAGTCCAGATGTTTTATTAAATCTGATGGGCTCAAGGAACGACGCTGTTTTGCCGTGTGTTTCTATTGTTCTTTCTTGAAAAAAGTCTTGAGCGAATGAGAGACTGAGGACTGAGCGAGGACTGCTCCGATACAAACATTACAAAGAATCGGCAGTAAAACGGGAAATAAATTGTGAGTGCGAGAGGTCGATGTTTGACATTTTTGCCTCGGAAGAACTCTGATTAAAAATAGCTCTTAGTTTTTTCAGAATCGCGACAATTTCGGCTTCAAGTTGTATGCTGTGTATAAAAGCAACGTTCACCTCTGTGGGAGAAATACAGGACTAACTTATACACCAATAAGACCAAATGACGGAAAATGTTTGTCATGCGCATGCGTATCAAACATTTGTTTCATACTTCAATGTACCATAAGAAAAGAAGCAATTTAAATTTTAAAAATTTAAACAAGATAAGAAGACGTCCGACATGGAGAATTCAGTCATCGTACCTGCAAACCACGTTACTATTGAATGTTTTATAAATGAAGGCTGTACCACAATGAAGCCAGTCATTGTTGTGAAGATGATATATACCCGACGTGAACATTACTGATGTGAGTAGGGTTGTAGGAGACGCTGTCGTGACACTTCAGTAACGATGTTTTGCCGGAAGTGAGAGTAGCCGGAAGTCACTAAACCGGAAGTGTAAAAAGCAAAGCTGTGAACCGGAAATGCACAATTTAAAATATGCGTGAAGACATTTGCATGCAAAATCGTGACACAAAAAATAAAAATAATAAAAAGAAAAACGAAGCCCATTTTATAACTCATGCCGCTACGCGCATGAGTAACAAGAAAAACGAAGCCCATTTTTTTAACCTCATGCCGCCTTGCGCATGAGTTAAAAAAATACATCGCGCGTGTCTGTTCCACATGATCACGTCTAAGTCATTTTCAAACTGACCACTGCTGACTTAAGTTTGTAGTCAGCTCTTTGTATAAATAATAACTAGCTCAGACAAACAGTTTCCCAGACTGACACTGGGACAGCCAATACAGATCCACATTATACAAATCAAACAGCTTTTAAATACGTTTAGAATAACTACAGTTTGCTTGCAGAGAACTGGCTACAAAATAGTGAATGAATGTCACGGTGCATTCCCGTATCGCTACATTACTGTCTTTAATTGCGCAATTTTTATGGTACAATTGATCCATCTCACGTCTCTCAGTTCAGCTGCAACGCAGTTAAGCGGTTTATCCTCCACCCCTGTGGAATTTTTGCGCATTTAAAAGCCCCATGTACACTAGAAAATTTCCACTGACAAATTTTGTTTAAAAATGATTTGCCCGTATATATGGGTCTGAAAAGGTTTCCCGTTGTCTATGTGCATGTCCGGCAAGGGCTTTGGCCGGAGGACAGTGGAGCAGTCACTTGGATCAAGTAGAAAAGGCTCACCTATTTTGTGATAAAAGGAGAAACATTTTCTCCTTTTATGTAGTGGATGAAATTGAGTGACAATGAAAAATTAACAAAAAAATAACACTCATACTTCATGCGGCTTCTCCGGCTTTGACTCGATCAATAGCATTTTCTTTTCCAAATACTGAACATTCAGCATCGTTAAAAGTCACAAAGAGATCGTGAATGCAATTCCTTATTTATTCCTTGTTCCTGGTTTATTCCCATATCAGTATGGTTAATTTGTATAAATTGCGTTCTTCGAAGATCCTAATTTTTTTACCTCGAAACGTATGGTTCGTTTCTTCTGGAAGGTTCACTGACTGAACTCCACTAACCATCTTCACCTTGTGACTGTCGTACTGATACTTGGCATCAGTCAGGTCCCTGTACTGTGTATGTACAGTTCTAGGTAAGCATCTTTGTTTTTTAACGGGTGGTAAACTCCTGCGATTTTCATACGAAGGTCAATCATTCATTATCACAGCAGAGCTGGCCTCAATGTTTGTCAGTAAACGACACAAAAAGCACTACTTTTCTATTTTTTACTTACATCTTTTCACTTTTCAATGGAGACTAAAAATCTGGGTGCAAGATTATTGAATCTAATTATGAATCTCATCCACTGGTCCAACGAATAAAACTAGCCCAAATTTTAATTTCTCGTCAGATGATTCGTAAAGCAGCTTTTTGTTTTCATAACACTGTCTATAGACTGGGTGTCATAGATACTTACATGCGTATTTCTAAGCCATACGCCCACAATATATTGTTTTTATTATGCTGACAGTGCACTGTGGTTGGTTCATGGAAGTTGCAAAAGTAAAGGGTCGATTTCGTGGAACGTAAACGGCTTTACAATTCAAGCATATTATTCATAATTGTAATAATTTAAAAGAATTTATTCACTGACCATGGAATGAAAACTCGCTCAAGGTCGCCAATCGACCAAACAAACAAAACTTCCTTCAAACTAAACCGCAACCATACCAAAATAAGGCTGTCTTTATACTTTACTGCATGACAAAAAGCTAAACTCTGAAGGGAGATCGCACACAAATTTCATTCGCCACCCGTAGTAGTTTATTAACTACAACCATTATAAGAATGAAACGTGTCTGGCGATCGTAAACACTACCTTCTTTAAGTTTCTAGCTTACACCGAAGTTGATCTCTTAAAGCGCGAGCGTAGAAGCTGAGGACTTTATTAAAACTTGAACTACAAAAACTCCAGGCCCGCATAAGAGTTACTCCCTTTGGAGATCTCTACGCTCAACGAAGCTAACGGATTTTACAGACTATATATCCAACAGCTATTTACGATCAACTATCGACGGTTGTTTTTCTTACATGCAGAAAATATCCTGAAACTCTAAATGTTAGAGAATATTCATATTTTCCGCATGAAAAACGCTGTCAGAACTTCTGTCATTTTGCATAATTACAGTCTTGTACTGGTTGCGCCTAAAGGATGGAAAACTCACCAATGGTCGCCGCTCGACCACGATATAATCCCTTCAAACAAACAGCAATCAAAACATATTTGCTAAAGGAGCTTTCACAAAGATACATCATCCAGACTGCATCCACACGAAGGAAAACCCACTCAAGGTCGCCAATCGACCAAACAAAAATTCCTTCGAACTAAACCGCAATCATACCCAAAAGCTTTTTCTATGCATTACTGACAAAAAGCTAAACTCTTAAGTCAGATCGAACACAAATTTCATTCGCCACCCATAGTAGTTTATTAACTACAACCATTATAAGAATGAAACGTGTCCGGCGATCTAAAACTACCTTCTTTGAGTGTCTAGCTTACACCGAAGTTGATCAGTCTAAAAGCGCGAGCGTAGAAGCTCAGGACTTGGGGACTTTATTAAAACGTTAAATAGCGGATACTGAGAGAGATCAATTGATTTCACAAAAGAAACATGAAATATTTCTCTGTGAAAACACTGCGAGAGATGAAACGTTTTGAATCATAACATTAAATACAAAACTTAAAAGATTACAAACATATTTTTTCCATTTCCAAAACCAGCTACTTCCTCATACCCCTCCTAGTTCTCTATTGTTTACATTATCATATATCCCGTTCCCTTGCCATTTTGTTAGGTACGCCCTTTTAATCTTGTCAACAGTTTCGGGGATTCCCCGCATTACGGTTGGCTGCAGATAGACACTTTTAAGCAAACAATTAAAAAAATTCAACAAATTTATGAAAAAGCTATGAATAATGACCTGACCTTACAACAGCTAAAGACCATAAAACATTGTCTCGATCAGTTGATTGTTGACTCATGACACTTTGTACACTGATGAAAAGGAACTGAACAAACGTGGTGTAGTCTGAATGATCGGAGTAAAACGTTTCGCCATCAAATCACCGCAGTTTTGTTTCACACGCTTTATGCAACAAGCAGGAATGTCCTGGATTCAGCGATTTTTTCAACCCTTATCCGTAAACTTTAGGCGAATTTTGTCAAGTGTTAGTACACTGCTCGCATGGCTTTTTGGTGCTCACTGGTACATTAATCGAGAGCTGTTGGAACGCGATAACCAGTTGCAAGGTAAGGAAAATCAATTTTCTCTAATAACGTTTTGCCACAACGCTCAAAGAAAAAATTATATTAAAAATGAAGGGATATTATCACAAAAACATAACGACATGCAAATAGCGATTTTAAACATATTTTTTAAAAATTAAATAAAATTGGCAGATTTGGAAAATTAAAGAAACACACGATGCAGACTCAAATTAAATTACACTGAAGTGTTTATATGCTGTTTAAGTTTCGTGTACTGAGAATTGACAGAATTTTATACTACGGGAGAAAAAATTATATTTTAATGCATCTGTTCGTCATCTGATTAAGGAGTCACGCGATGAGCGAAAACAATGACCAATGTTTTTTATTTGTGAATTGTTTTTTTTCGTGGCTATATGTTCAGAAGTACTTGAGCGAAATATTACATATAATTTGATTTCCTTATATGTGCATGTATATGGTCGAATTACAAACAATCCCTTTATAGAGGGTTATAAATAAAATATAATAAATAAATAAATAAAGTGTAATTATAATTTATTCTTTTACGCAATTGGCAAACGCGTGATTTGGTAACGAGAAAATCGCTTTTGATCGTATAATCGCTAATCGGAAACGAATCGAAGACGTCTACAATGAAAAAATGTGCATATTCCGAGTAACTCCTACAGAGTCAATCCATATGAAAGATTTGCCGTGATTTTGAAGGGACTTGGACAGGCAGAAGCAACAAATAGAAACTTTCTTTAAAAAAAGCTTTTTGTCTTATTTACTTTCGGCACCGATATGGTGAAGCAGCAACTAAGTTTATCTACATGTATATTTCTACTAGACGCGAATCGTCAGCATAACCAAGCTACAGGGCCTGGTCACGTGGCAATGAAAGAGCCTGTGGAACACACTGACGAGGGTAAGGCGACACTGAAAACTAAAACAGAACAGAACACATTGATTACCATGCAAAGTCATTGAATCGTGTGCATTTGGTATCGCGTACAAAATGGAGACGTAAACGAAAAGAACTAATGTCCATTACTAACAGATGCGCTTTCGCTTGATTATTGTTCATCAAAGAAACACAATAGTCATGCACTTTTTTAGGACAGCCCACAGTCCTCGGGGCACCGTGCACGGCCAGATACCACTAAGAAATACGATATTTAAGACATCCTCTGTACTATAAACTCTTTTAATAACGTAAGCTCTGTAATTCCCAAAAATAACAAACTTGAGTAACAAATTCTCAGAAGTGACTAAAAAAGAGATGTATAGAAGTCTGTAAAGGTAATGGATATTTTGATCCTAGAGTAAATAGGAGTAGGATCACACTTTTAACGCGTGTTCTTTTATACTTTCCACATTCAGAGAAGTTTCCCATTCAGTGCACGGACGCGAACTAAGCCCGGTAGCTGACATGAGAGGACGTTTCAGTACCTGAGGGCCATTTCTACATGTAACAAGCAAGATTCCTATTGTGTGTTAATTAAAACAGTCCGGAGTTCATATAAAATTCTCAATGTTATTCAGTCTTCGATTTTCATGACTGTATATAAACTGTAGACAACAAATTGAATCGCAAACGTGACGGTTTTCACCCTTCTGCTGAATAATTTTATAGATTCTATGTATTTAATAGTCTTCAGCGTAACTCCAGTTTTACATGGTTTTATTGTACTTCAATATAATTTCCATTCATGTTACCGGTTTTCGAAGAAGGAATGTCATGTAGAGATAAATAAAACATTTATCGATTCACATGATTTGCCCCTGCAGGTTACAACCCCAAGTAGCCGTTAATGACTTTGATTAAAAACTGTTTGTTTATTGGCTGGATTCAAACTTAGCGACAAACAACTTGAGAACTTGCATTTTCTCAGAATAAACGGAAGTTAGGGACGGACCATTTAATTTTTGTGGGGGGGGGGGGGGGGGGGGAGTGGGAGGTTGGGGGAGGGGGTTGTTGGGCAATTTCTTCTGAGCATGAATTTTTTTTTATTTTAGCATCACTATTTGCAAGAATTTTTTTTTTACCAGAATAGGTCTCTTTTTTTACGTGCTTTCTTGTGCAGGATTTTTTTCTCTTTTATTTCTTGTGCAGGATTTTTTTTTTTTTTGGTAATTGCCCCCCCCCCCCCCCCCCCCCCCCCCAACAAAAATTAAATGTTCCGTCCCTTAATTTGTACGTATAATTTCACGGGATGATAACGGCCGACAGGCGCATCTTACAAAGGTAAGGGTAATAATTACATATTGCATTAGAAAAGCAACCTTGAATACAGACCTAACGACAATTAAACCGTTTAGTACCTTGAAAATCCAGTTGAAAATAAATAAAACCATGACCCTATTCAGTAAAATCAAAACCATTGTTAAAATTCAGCGTAGACTAACCTCTGCCGCACATTTGTTTGTCTCCCATCTCGACGACTCTCTCAATTCTTATAATTTGGAACCTCAGCAGAAATATGTATTTCTATATCAGAGACTGGATTTGCGAATTAGTACTCGACAAACTCATATTTGTTCATAGAGAAGGCCATTATTTCCACTAGCTCTGCAGTTGATGAGACTGCGGTTCAACAAATTCTGATCGCGGGAGAAGAGCCGATTTATTTGTATTCTTAACTGCAGACTAGCTACTAAATGGTCTGGGTTTCATTGTTCTTGATTGAACAGACAGTACTGCACTGTGCAAGGATGTATTTTAGGCTTGGAGCCCAAATATCCATTGCGTTACGGATGGATAGTGCTTTGTTATGCAACAAAGGTCAAGGGAAAGTCCCACGATTTTGCTAAAATATGCGCGTGAAGTATATCTCTATAAACCGTTATAAAACATCGCGGTTTTCTCTTAGCGAAGCAAAGAATACAAAAACAATACATCGAGTGTGTCTGTTCCACATGATCACGTCTAAGTCATTTTCAAACTGACCACTGCTGACTAGTTTGTAGGCAGCTCTTTGTATAAATAATAACTGTAGCTCAGACAAACAGTTTCCCAGAACACTGGGGCAGCCAATTCTGACCCACATAATACAAGGCAAACAGCTTAATGGATACAAAATAGCGAACGAATGTCATGGTACATTCCTGTATTGCTACATTACTGTCTTTAATTGTGCATTTTTTATGGTACAATCGATCCATCTCACGTTTCTTAGCTCAGATGCAACGCAGTTAAGCGGTTTATTCTCCACTCCTGTAAAATTTCTGTGCATTTAAAGCCCTATGCACATTATTTATTACAGATTCACTCCACTACATTACAAGCAAATAATAAAATAAAATAAGCTAACACTACTATAAGAAAAGTTGTGGAAAAGGAGACAACCAAAAGCGCCAAAGCCCCATACTAGGGATGCCCCCACTAATTAAAATATAAGAAAAATATATACAAATAGAAATATAAATATTCTAGTTATCTTTAATAAAACTTAAAACATTTTTTTTTTAAATTGCAATACTGTTTGATCCCCTAATATGATTGGGTAAAACCATTCCATTCATTTACAATACGATTAAAAAAACTATATTTAAAACCATCAGTTCTACTAAAATTTGGAACAAGGTGACCTGTGTGTCATTTTTCCTCAAGTTATGACCTGTATTTCTGTCCTTACAAAACATGAGCTTATTTGAAATGTCAATATCATAATGTCCATTAATTACATTAATATATATAGATAGGCAGAGCCTAACAGCGTAGCTGTTAACTGGCCACTGCTGACTAGTTTGTAGGCAGCTCTTTGTATAAATAATAACTAGCTCAGACAAACAGTTTCCCAGACTGACACTGGGACAGCCAATACAGATTCACATTATACAAATCAAACAGCTTTTAAATACGTTTAGAATAACTACAGTTTGCTTGCAGAGAACTGGCTACAAAATAGTGAATGAATGTCACGGTGCATTCCCGTATCGCTACATTACTGTCTTTTCTGCACACTATTTTTCAATCTTTTACAATGTAAAAGCTTTAAGGTTACAGTGTACCTTCAGATCGAAAATTTATTGATATTTTTTTTTTTGGCGTCAAAATAAAGTTTACAGAATGAACTTTCATCCAAAAAAAAAATTATAGTGAAAATTGACGGAGAAATGACGGTATAACTTTTGTGGGCGGAGTTTGTTTATGAAGCGATATGTTTTTCTAAGCGCTGTTTTCTCAAAGTTAATTTTTCGCTTGTAGGGGACACTTTAAAGAGCTACAACTCAAAGGGAATTTGTTCGATTTTCCTCAAATTTGGACACAAGCTAGGCTAACATATAATCAACAAAATTGTGTCGGCGAATTTCTTATTTCCGAAAACTTTTTCGTCAAGAGCCATTTCCGTGCGATCACTCCAACTTTTTTTCTCCCTTTTTCGAAAATATTCTGTAACTTTTCACTGCCATTGAATATGGGAAATCGCCGACACGTTTTTTGTAGCGCTTCGTGTCCGGAAATCCGAGAACAAATCAAATTAGCAAAATACAATAATCGCTTTGAGTTATAGCTTTTTAAAGCTGATTCGGACGTTCGAATTTAGACGTCGTAAAAAATTCGACAATTAATTTTATTACCAAATGGTTTCCATATTTAGATAGCCAGCTCTATAAGCTTTAATTTGATATCTGGGTTTAGGTATATTAAGTGTAATCTTAAGACGCTAGAGCTGTTTCACTGGAGACACCCCCGAAGGTACACTGTAACCTTGAAGATATGTTATCTGCAATATTTCCAGTTCATTCTTGCTTTCAGAACAGCGGTTCTCGACATCCGTTTTTTTTTTTTTGCCCTACACAGTCAGCCAAAATACCTTTAGATACATCAATAATCGCGTTAATTTTCTTCATTTTGAAAATTCGGCCCCTCTCTTGTGTTAATTTCCTTTATTACTCATGCGCGTAGCGGCATGAGTTATAAAATGGGCTCCGTTTTTCTTATTTTTACTCATGCGCAAAGCGCAAGAGTTACAAAACGGCCTTCGTTTTTCTTTTTTGTCACGATTTTGCATGCAAATTTATGCACGCATATTTTTGTGTACGCGAACTCGCCCCTGCCTCCCCTAGAAAGTTATTTTTGTCCCCTATTGTTATAAAAGGTTTCAGGAAGGTTAAACCAATCAGAATCCGTCTACTGAGCACATGTCTGGGTTTTAGGGGGGACTAGAGAGAACCGGTTTGTCACTCGGAGAAGACTATCATCAGTTTTCAAACAAATATGACCGCTTCTGTACTCCACAATTCAATTTTTCAGACGTTCATTTTCTATTACCAGAATGTAAACACGCCTTTTAAGACTTCGAAATGGAAAGAAATAGTCCTTAAGACGATTTGTATGCCTTTGTAGTGGCGGTTAGAGAGCTGAAAGCGATGGAATCTTCCTGTGAGGATCAGCAACCATTTATCGCAAAGCGGGACATGTCTTCCTTCGAAGTGCGAAGCGGCAGACTTTACTAAGAATTTTCAAGCATTCCTAAAAAACTACGGTAAAGAAAATAACATTTTTGAATGTCCATTTACTTTGTAAGAAACATTGCAAATTGCGATCAAACTTGTTCGAATGTTTTCTTCGCGATGCCAATAATCACGGTAAAGGCACGCTAGTAAATATAATTAAGTTAAATAGCGCTTTCTGAAATATTAAGTTTGCTTTCAAGACTTTTTTATTCGCGAAAACATGCGAATCATCTCTACGGATAAGAATGGCATTCTGTATACACAGGAAAAGTCGGAAAGTTTAGAAAACACTTGATATAATAAAGCAGGTTGCTGAATTTAAATATTATTTTGTGATGTTTATATATAATTGAATTCGCAGACGGTAGTGCTCCGCGCTGCAATTTGGATAAATAAATCGCCAAGCCTTTCGGAAGCAGAAAATCACTGAATTCTGATAAGTGTTTAACTCTTTTATTCAAGGGAAAGACATTTTCATTCAAGGAAATATGAGTTTCATTAAAACGTTGACCTTTAGAACAAATATTTTGGATTCATGATCGTGAAAAAACACACGCGATCGAATTACAGTTCACACGAAATTTGCATATATGAAAGAATTGTACAGTATTTGCGAGAACACTTTGAAGAAACTGTGAAGCCTGGTAAAAACTAATATATATAGTTAGGCTTGGCCTAACAGCGTTGCCCTCTGAAGACCCTCTGAACAAGCTTTAAACTAAGATGAAACTTAACTTAGGTGAAAGGTCGGAATAAAGATTGACGACCGGGCTATTTTTCAATTTTAGCAATTCTCAAAAACAGTAAGCTTAAGCTTGTTACCCGACCGTCTGCACAGTACATTTAGACCGTACAAAAGTTCACAAAAACAACTTTTTCTTCGTCTAGAATAACTATTACGACTATTTTCCGAATAAAATACACTTGTTGCTTGTCACAAAATGCCCGAGAAACTGATTTGGAAACCAAAATTGCAAAAATACACAAACATATTTGCATAAGGCGACGCGAGTATAAAATCTAAGTCTTGTTTTGTTTACATAAAATCACTTTTCAATCTATGTAATGAATGAACAAACACATAAAAATGGACAACACAATCTTCTTTCGAAAAATTTTATTCAAAT
Organism: Dendrophyllia cribrosa; assembly: GCA_024195265.1. Classification (NCBI taxonomy): domain Eukaryota; kingdom Metazoa; phylum Cnidaria; class Anthozoa; order Scleractinia; family Dendrophylliidae; genus Dendrophyllia; species Dendrophyllia cribrosa. The sequence continues at coordinate 54,352,493 of JAJLRJ010000003.1, forward strand.
CTCCATTAGTTTATGTTTAAAAGCAAAACGCAAAACGCGCATCGAGGCCGAGCCGTGTCTTCGATGAAATTCAAGAAATTAATACAACTGAATTTAAGCTACACGTTTAAAAACAATTCTCCAAAACTAACGAGAACACAAACAAAAAGTCAATCACAGATTGATATCAAGATAAATTCCCATCGAAAAATGTAATTTGTTTTACCTTTAAGTCCCTCCGGCGACTACTGTGCTTGGAAATACTTTAAATCTCCGCTTTGGTGCTGAAATTCGTAAAACGAACCCATCTCTCGCATTGCTAAAAACGTATATAGTTCCTCAAAGCAAGATTTTATCCCTGAAAGCTCTTCTTTTTCCTCTAAAGCGGCTTCTGAGTATCCCTTAATTAGTATCCCTGTCTTGAGTAGCAAACCACGAAAAAATGCAAGAAAAATAACGACTTCAATTTAAACCGTTTTCTCCGCTCAGTAAACACAGCAAAACATCAAAGTGTTTTCCCAGCTGACGTGACATTCGGCCTTTGGTTTCAACATGACGTCGTACGCGCATGTTTTGCAACGTCATACGCGCCCGAGAGCTAGTCCTGCGCGACGGAGCTACCTGCACGACGGCGGAGGGCGGAGGGCGGAGGGCGGAGGGCGGCGGGCACACGAGCGCCCGCGAAACATTCCGCTAGCCATGACCATGAAAAATGACGGGCTAGGTTCTATGAGTATGGGGCTGCGCAGCCGGGCCTTCGGCCCGGCGAGTGCTCCGCTAATATAACAAGAAACATAGAATGCACGATCACTACAACAAACAGCTGAGAATGGCCGGATCTGGGTTTCCAGACCTAGATCAGTATTAGTACTTGAAGTCAAACAAAAGAAACGGCAAACTGATCCTTACGGCAGAAAAACAGAAGCAGAAGCAAAAACAAATAAAATAAAATAAAATAAAAGTGGAATATAATAGTGCCCAATATTTCGCTTTGCAAAACAAAGCTTCTTCAGGGGCTAGCACTATAAATGATTATAAAACTGTTATACAAGTGGTTTTGAAAAAATAAAGAATAACAAAAACAATGAATATGATAGGTGGAGGGTTTGACGGGTGATAAACTAAACTGACTAGTGATGAGAAAGTTAATGAAGTTCGTCGCGTCTGTTGATCCCAAGTGGTTCTAACGTCTTTGCTTTATCTATGAGAAATGCTTCACGCGCTTTTCGTACAAAGTCTCTGCTATTACGTAATAACTCAAGTGGTATAAGTTGCATATCCTTAGTAGAGTGTCCCGGTAGATTAAAGTGTTCTGATATAGGAGTAGGGCAGCTGAGGTGATGTGGATTCTCTACAGAGCGGCGATGTTCACCAAAGCGTTCATTTAGTTTGCGTTTTGTTTCTCCGATGTATTGACACGGTATATTACGTTTAAAACAATTTTTACATTGGATCATATAAATCAGGTTTTTAGAATTACATGTTATGTGATTATAAATACAACGTTCCTCTTTAGTAGTAAAAAAAAGTGTATTTCCTTTGGCCTTTTGTTCTCTGCTGTAATAGCAGAGACTTTGTACGAAAAGCGCGTGAAGCATTTCTCATAGATAAAGCAAAGACGTTAGAACCACTTGGGATCAACAGACGCGACGAACTTCATTAACTTTCTCATCACTAGTCAGTTTAGTTTATCACCCGTCAAACCCTCCACCTATCATATTCATTGTTTTTGTTATTCTTTATTTTTTCAAAACCACTTGTATAACGGTTTTATAATCATTTATAGTGCTAGCCCCTGAAGAAGCTTTGTTTTGCAAAGCGAAATATTGGGCACTATTATATTCCACTTTTATTTTATTTTATTTTATTTGTTTTTGCTTCTGCTTCTGTTTTTCTGCCGTAAGGATCAGTTTACCGTTTCTTTTGTTTCACTTTAAAAACTAATACATGGCAAAATCAAAGCAGTTATTTAAGGAACAAGCTTTATAGAAAAATTGCATTTCGATTTGGTCTTGAAATCACGGGGGGTTTTCGTGATGCGTCACGCAATATTTATTTTTAAAATGTTTCCGATTTATAGCACTCATCATCACAGTTTTGACATTATAAAAGCAGAATCTCCTGAATCCGATTACATGTACTTTTTTCATTACCTGTAAATTAAGGGCTTCGAAAAATTTATTGGAAATCCGGGCAGGAGGAGGGGTCTCTGGGCTTGGAAATCCAAGGGGGGGGGGGGGGATTCTAGCGGGCCAGGAAATCCGGGTGGAGGGGGAGGGGTCAAACAATCTTGCCATCCGTCGGTGGGGGGTTGGGGTGGATTCTTTCTGGAATAACCCAATGCAATAGAAATCATTCACGGTTTGGGAAGTATTAGACTAGTGTGGGTTTGATCGGGAATCAATAAATTAAATATTCAAAGCGAGTATAGAAAAATTGGTAGCTTCAATCAACATGTCTTGAGTGGTGGTGCAATGTGTGTCACGCAAAATTCGTTGAGGGAGGAGGGGTGCGTGACCCGTTAAAAAAAATAACCCATAAAACTTTCTTATGCAAGCGCATGAGTATAGGCTACTGGTAGCCTCTTGTTATTTTTATTATTATTATTATTTTTTTGGTGTCACGATTTTGCATGCAAATTTATGCACACATATTTTAAATTGTGCACTTCCGGTTCATAGACTTTCTGTTTAGTGACTTCCGGTTACTCCCACTTCCGGTAAAACAGCGTTACTGAAGTGTCACGACAGCATCTCCTACAACCCTACTTACATTACTAATGTTCACGTTAGGTATATGTAAGACTTAGAAGAATCACTGGTTTCATTGTGGTACAGCCTTCATTTACAAAACGTTCAATAGTAAACAACGTGGTTTGCAGGAACAATGACTGAACGAAAGGAGTAACTCTTCTCCATGTCGGACATCTTATCATGTTTAAAATATATCATAAAACATTCTTACGCATGCGCATGAGTATAGGCTGCTTGCAGCCTCTTGTTCGAAAGAAATTTTCCCTCCAATTCGCGTTAATTTCAAAGACCATAATATACAGAAGCGTTAATTTCCTATAATAAGGTATTTATAGCGTTTCGTATTCACGAGTTGGCCATTGGAGCCTTTGATTAAAGATAACAGGCGTGCCTAACTATAAGACATGTGACTAAATACAGGAATTGCACCGACCAGCGGTTTGAGTGAAAACATAGGTTTGGTGTGTGGGTGTTCATTCTCGCGGGCTCAAAAACTTGATTTCATTTAAGACTTTGACTGTGGTGCAATCTTGCTGTTCATAATAGCCGCAATAGTAATAAGTATAAGTCTAAGTATAAGTCAGTATAAGTATAAGTCAGTTAGGCAACGAAGAATATGGGATTTTATTACCCAGGACGTTATCGCATATCCACGAGGTGCATAAAAATTAACCGATTTATTTTCCATTTGGGCAAGGGTGAAACACGGATGAGTGCCAGTCTTCAAATGCACGTTTCACATGCCGGAAAAAAGAATACAGATTCCGAAAGTGCCCATTGGGATTTCAACGTATCTGAGTACGCTTTGGGATTTCAACGTGGTAAACTCACACATTAAACATATTTTTCCTTGCATTTTTCATTTTTCTCTTCGCAAGTTTGTTATGAACGATCCATGTCAGGTTCGTAAGAAAAGAAATGTTCTAAATTGAAAATGGCTCATGACATTTGTTGTTACAATCGAAGAATGGAGTGTATCATTAGTTTGTGAAGAGAAATTGGGAAAAACTGCACAAGAAACGGCAAACGTAAGGCGACACCTTGTACTTCACGTCAACGAGATTGATTAAACCATCCTAACAGGCCTTATGCATGATGACGCCACCAGCTCAAAATTCACCACCAAGCCTCGTTTGTACGAAATTCCTTGCAAACCTTTGACAAGTGCACGTTGTTTTTGAGTGAGTATTCTTTTCAACTTTGCTTCTTTGATAATACACTGATAAGATTGTCACAGGTTTACACTTCGAAAGCGAGGCTTGGGGGTGAAATTAGCTAGTCTGACGTAAACATGCATAAGGGCTCCCTTCAGTATAATTATCTGACCTGGCGATGATGTATAGCGGAGAATAGGGGAATTCGCCACTCCAGAAAACAAGCTATGTGGGAAATAAAACATAAATAGACGGTTTCTCGGAATTTTCGACGACCAGATGACGCAAATAAGGTCAAATATCCTGAATGTACACTCGCATGATGACTGACTGCGTAACAGTTAGCGGCAACCGTATTTCACGTAAATTTACTTTAATTTTTTAACGCAACTTTTTTTATGAATTATTATGCCATCTTAAAAATAATAGTAAATACCGGGCTAAAGTTGTAGTTACACAAGACGCCTAGCACACAAAACAAATTCCCCTGTCCGGTTTTGCATTACAATGTATTTCCTGAAGGTGGAGGTATTACGCACAACAGTTCTGACGCAACGGTTTATTGGCAATTCCTTATTTATTCCTTGTTCCTGGTTTATTCCCATATCAGTATGGTTAATTTGTATAAATTGCGTTCTTCGAAGATCCTAAGTCTTTTTACCTCCAAACGTATGGTTCGTTTCTTCTGGAAGGTTCACTGACTGAACTCCACTAACCATCTTCACCTTGTGACTGTAGTACTGATACTTGGCATCAGTCAGGTCCCTGTACTGTGTATGTACAGTTCTAGGTAAGAATCCTTGCTTTTAAACGGATGGTAAACTCCTGCGATTTTCATACGAAGGTCAATCATTCATTATCACAGCAGAGCTGGCCTCAATGTTTGTCAGTAAACGACACAAAAAGCACTACTTTTCTATTTTTTACTTACATCTTTTCACTTTTCAATGGAGACTAAAAATCCGGGTGCAATGATTATCGAATCTAATGAATCTCACCCACTGGTCCAACGAATAAAACTAGCCCAAATTTTAAATTCTCGCCAGATGATTCGTAAAGCAGCTTTTTGTTTTCATAACACTGTCTATAGACTGGGTGTCATAGATACTTGCATGCGTATTTCCAAGCCATACGCCCACAATATATTGTTTTTATTATGCTGACAGTGCACTGTGGTTGGTTCATGGAAGTTGCAAAAGTAAAGGTAGAACCATAACATAAGGATCGATTTCGTGGAACGTAAACGGCTTTACAATTCAAGCATATTATTCATAATTGTAATAATTTAAAAGAATTTATTCACCGACCATAGAATGAACTTCGGTTTGACATGTGACATCGATGAACGAACGTTAAATAGCGGATACTGAGAGAGATCAATTGATTTCCAAAAGAAACATGAAATATTTCTCTGTGAAAACACTGCGAGAGATGAAACGTTTTGAATCATAACATTAAATACAAAACTTAAAAGATTACAAACATATTTTTTCCATTTCCAAAACCAGCTACTTCCTCTTACCCCTAGTTCTCTATTGTTTACATTATCGTATATCCCGTTCCCTTGCCATTTTGTTAGGTACATCCTTTTAATATTTTGTCAACAGTTTCGGGGATTCCCCGCATTACGGTCGGCTGCAGATAGGCAGGAACTTGTATATATCAGTGCTACAAGGCCAATATGCAAAACGAAAACAAGAAACGGAAAAAAACTTTCCATGAAACTGTCTTTAAGTTGCTGAAAGGGACATGGATCCTTTATACTTCGCTGTTTATATAAAGGATTTTTTGAACGACTTTGCATTCGGTCACTGGACAGTGCAAATCGGGGGGTGAGTATGGTAATGTGCCCCAACACATTTCCGTTGTCTCGAATCTGTATTTTATTGATACAAGGCGATTTTAAAATTACGCGGCGCATTAGTTGTAATTCAGTGTTACGACAGTTAACTGTCCTTCTATTAAAGAAAAGCAACTTAAAGAATCAGAAGGGTTTTCCCAAAAACAACAGAACTTTGAGAGAAGGCCTGGGGTAACGAAATATGGTTCTGTTTTCTGGTTTAGATTACGTGGATGCATTTTCTCAGATGAATGCATGAAACCGAAAACAGGTTAATAGCTGCGTCTGTTCTTCGATCGGAGCCAGAAATCTACTGCACTTTGTGCAAAGTCGCAACAGCAAGCGGAGTAATAGCGAAGCGCACAATTACTATTTATAGAACTAAAACTCAGACAGACAAACCAAAAGTGACTCTCAGGGGATTCCTAATAACGAATTTCTATTGTCAGAAATGCAAGAATAAACAAGAATAAATTATAAACTCAGACAAACATGAGTACTGACGTCATTTGGGCGCTTTGCTATTAAATTAAGGTTATTAATTCCTATTTGGTATGTTGTATTTTCCATGACAATGTTTCTGCAATTAGGTGTATCAACCGTGAAATAATAATATTTTGCCCTGTGTTTCGACATTCAATGTTATGACTGCGACAAGAAACCCCGTTCTACAATACCCGGGGTACAGTTTGTTTGTACACCCATTTCCGAAGGCGATAAAGCAAGGAAAGACGAGGAGGAGACGAATTACTTGAAAGCTTGCGGCGGCGAGAGAAGAAATGAATACCCTGGTAGTCAAAATAAGGAAATGATCGGTCCAGGCATATTTTATCTGAGTTTCGAATCAAAATTCATTGACTCCCGAAACCCCGAGATATCTAAAATACAACCCTCGGATTAGAACGTATCTTGGTGTCACGAATTTCCTGGTTTTGCAATAATAAGTATTAAACTTCCATGTTTGGTATAATACAATAAAACTAGCCACTTTCCATTTTCAAGTTTTCTCTATTCTGGAAGCGAAGAATTTATAAGAAGATTAATTTGGTCTCGGTCGGGTTATTGGGCTCGTACGTTTTTGTAGCCTGAAGGATTATGTTTGTCACACAGAAATGTCACGCCATGAAATCACATTGAAATATATTGTATACATTTGACTTGATAAATTTCTGAAAGGACATAAAGAATATATGTAGTTATTTAGACCCTATTGTATTGTAGCTGTTTTTGTTGTACATTTTAGATATTTATTATAGGTATTACAGTTGCTATTAGTTATTTAAGTAATTTCTAGATTGAGACTAACTATTAGTTTATTTTTTATTCATTTTATACACGACCCCACAAGTCTCATTGTGTTTAAATAAAGATAATTGTATTGTATTGTAGCACTATGAGAAACTCGACAACAAACTTTGCGCAACTGAAGGAGTGAATGCTAACATGCATTTAAGTCAATGTCAGCTTGTCTGTTCCATGAAACCCCCAAGCTTATCTAATTGTGAATCTCAGTGTAAATATTCTTTATCCCCAGAGAGCGTTGTTCTAGAAAGACTACTCACAATGTAGTAGTAAAGGAAAAGTTGAACATACATAAGTTGTCTTCACAATCATTGCAATAATTGCAAAAAATGTCAATAGAGATAGTAAGGATACGTTCTGTAAGATAACTTGTGATGTGTTTGACATTGTCAATTAGCTTTAGTTCTAAAAGACACTCATAATCCCCAGACCGTTATTTGTTTTCATTTTCCTTTAAACTGACAGCTCTGAAAAGTGTCAGTCACAATAGTTCAAACACGTAGGTGACAGAATCATTTTTTAACTGTTTGGTAGATGAACATGCCAATGCCAGTCTCGCGGCGACCGAAAGGACAAAATTTATATATTCCTCTGACATTTCTTTTTTTCTTTCACAGAAACCACTGATTTCTATTCAAAAAAGGATCGAAAGTATTTAAAAATATATTTACGGGCAATGTCAGTCGATTTTTCTTAACCATTATTTGTGTCAAAACTGTGTAAGTTGTACTTCTACTAGAAAGAGAGAGCACATTGAGAAGAGTAAAGAAAGGTTAATAGTTAGTTAAAATCTATCGAAAATGAAAGATTTACACAAAGGTGTTGACTAGTTTATGATCCAATCAGGCAGTTTGACCCTAACTGCAGGTCAGGATTAGCTACGAAAATGAAAGTTCAATCCCCGAATCGAGTGTTTTTATCTTGTCAATATTAAATCCCTTAAAGCAATTTTAATAAGGTAAATTATACATTCGAAACTGTTTGGCGAATACGAAATCTTTCCGTGATCAGATATAGTATGGTTTCTGCCAAGGCAAGATATTTAGTTGCCAATACGAGAATTCGAAATGGTCTTGAATGGAAGGAAACTTTTCATTGAACTCAGCTTGGCCTTTAGAGAAACCTATAACAAAACGAAGGGGACGGTTTGGGGCGCCCCTTTTTATTATCTGATCAGAAACAATCTCCACACAATGCTGGGTATTTTACCTTTAAACTGTTTATTTCACTTTTTAATTCAGACATATATATATTGTATTGTTA
>JAJLRJ010000003.1:54365783-54495783 GCA_024195265.1 Dendrophyllia cribrosa
ACAAGGAATCAGAGAATTAACTCTGTGTGTAAATTGTAGTGCTAAGGTCAACCCATATATTTCCCTGTGCTGAGCGTTAGCCCTAGTAAGGAAATGAGGGACCACACGAGGGAAAGAAAAAAATCTTTGACCTCGGTGGGAATCGAACCCACGATTTCCCGATTAGATCTTCCGTCGCTCTACCGCTTGAGCCGCGAGGCCGTACGGGAGCAGATCGTGGGTAATAAGATGGTAATTCGTGGCAATGAGAACGTGAAGGGTACAAATAAATGTTGAGCCACGTAGCACTGGTGATACAAACAAGGAATCAGAGAATTAACTCTGTGTGTAAATTGTAGTGCTAAGGTCAACCCATATATTTCCCTGTACTGAGCGTTAGCCCTAGTAAGGAAATGAGGGACCACACGAGGGAAAGAAAAAAATCTTTGACCTCGGTGGGATTCGAACCCACGACCTGTATATTTATTTGTACCCTTCACATTCTCATTGCCACGAATTACCACCTTATTCTGACCCACGATCTGCTCCCGTACGGCCTCGTGGCTCAAGCGGTAGAGCGACGGAAGATCTAATCCGGAGGTCGTGGGTTCGAATTGAAAATAGATTATTTGATTGCGGATCACCTGATGTGTTGTATGTTTCTTTTTTTCTAGAGTCATCAAGCACATGACTGCAAAATGTATCCCGTGCAATGCCGCTTGTGCGGCAAAGATGGAATTCCCCGCGGAGAGGTAACCATATTTAGAAACCATGTTTAAACGTTTAAGAGGCGTTTACCCAAGCGATTTTTTACGCGATTATCGCGATAACTTTAAGTGCAATCAAAATCAGGAGTAAAAACTACCTCTGCTTTTCGCTGCGATATTACAAGCAACGAATTCACTTATAATTACTTTTCCACGCAGATGGAAACTCATCTTAGTCCCATCAATGGCGATTGCGAGGCAGTAGAGAGGAGTTGCAACTTTCAAAAAATTGGCTGTAGTTCCAAACAGGTTTGTTTAAAATAGCTGAGTGACTGCGTCACTATTACTTCCGTACGTGAAGCAATGAACTTTGTGAACTACGTGTTTTTTTCCTTGTCGATTTTAGAACTTAGATTTCAGTGTCTTAGCGCAGCTATGGTTTTCAACGCCGAAATGGTCAAATCTCGAAAAAAAAAAAGTGTGTTGTTGGCCTGGCAGTTGTTCCGTTGTTCCGTTAAAGTGCCGGCCCTATGATCAAATTTTTTATTTTCATTTTTTTTACATTGTCGTGTACTATTAGACTTTGTTACTCATCTTGCCAAATTTCAATCCATTACGAACATCAGAAGTCATTTTATTTTAACATTTATTTCCGAGAATTTACGGTCTACATTAATCAACCTTGTTTCAAAGCGTGGTTGCGAATGGGAGAAAGTGACGTCAAAGACTCAAACATACCTCACGGGTTGAAATTGTAATAACAATAAGTATTAAAAATCACGCGAAAAGCAACAAAAACTTTGGACTTGTTCGTCGTGCAATTTTATATGCTGATTGTTATTATATTTCAACCCATGAGGTATGTTTGAGTCTTTGACGTCACTTTCTCCCATTCGCAAACAAGCCTTGGAACAAGGTTGATTAATGGCGGCCGTAAATTCTCGGAAATAAATGTTAAAATAAAATGGCTTCTGATGTTCGCAATGGATTGAAATTTGGCAAGATGAGTAAGAAAGTCTAATAGTACAGGAAAATGTAAAAAAATGAAAATCAAAAATTTGATCATAGGGGCTCTTTAATTAATAAAGTTTTCTCTTTATTTCTTAATTATTCATTCCTGTAAACTTGTTAATTTTTGGAGAAATAAATAAATAAAAAACAGAGTTCAACCCGTTTGTTTGCAGTGCAAAGACTCCAGTCACCTACTTTTGAGAACGGTTACTAAACCCTTCTTTTTCAGTGTAAAGGTATAAGTTATGATTGTGCTGCTTCACATAAGAACTATAGTAAACGTCATTGTTCTGCGGCAATGGCTCTTTCCCACATAGAATATCTTTGATTTTAAGAATAGAGGAGGAGCTGATGGTTCATAATTATATTTCATTGTAAAAATACAGAAAATCCATTTGCGTCAAATATATTTTAGGAAATGTTCGTGCTTAACCAATCAGAATAGCAGAAGACAATAGCTACTAATTTTGCTTCTTTGACGAAGTTCGCCCAAATACAATATCTTTTAAAAATTGCATGTTGTGCGATTGGGTCTCAAAATACTTGAAACCTTAAAAAATTAAGACTTTATGCACCTTGACCTTTAACTTTTTAGCGGTTTTTGAGTCTAGGCCAATGAGATCACTAGTTGTAACAATGAAAATATTTGACATTCTTCGTGCATTGCCGTTCAGCACTATCCTTCTTATACGGATCAATACTTAATAGCGACCATTAAAAGTTACTAGCTGACTATTAAGCAGTACCTTTCTGTAATGGCGTTTGTCCCAAACATAGTTTTGTACTTGGACACTTATGGAATGAAATGAACAGACCTATAGTTTTCTCATAGGCATAACCTCGATTTCCTTGTTCTTTATAAGCACCTCTGCAAATATTTACGACTTGCATTTTAAAAACGTCATTTACAGAAAATGAAGCAATCGGAGGCCAAAAAACATAACCAGCTGTGCTCAGTTCTTCACTTGAACCTGTTGTTGTCTTTTGTGCTTCGCTTGGAGGAGCAAGTGAAGCATCATCTCAGTGTATCCGGTGCATACGGTGGCGGTGTTACTGACGAGTGGATGAGAGGTTCGGAAAGGTTCATCTCAAATGCAATATCAAGGATAGATACAGTTATAAGCGAGACAACAGATTTGCGACAGAAACTGGGGGATCATGACCAGAGACTTGCTTTACTGGAAGCAAGGGTTAGATCTCATGGAGACCTGCCAATGGCATCAAAACAGGCATCAATGCAGCCTCAGAATTTACCAGGTGACATTTCAAGACGGCTTGCAAACGCTGAAAATGGGAGTGATAGCATCGAATTATTGATAAGCGAGACAGGACGCGAATTAAATGATATTAAGCAAGAGGTAAAAGAATCATGAATAATTGAAGTAAAATAATTTGAAAAGTCCATTTTTAAGTTTAGTTTTGAGTTCTTGTCCAGTTCGGTTTTTACATTATTTGTTTGCTTTCTCTTGTAGTTTGGAAACGGTTAATAAATCGATTGATTATAATTGATCTGTGACTGATCGCTCGATTATTACTTTTCTTTAATTGTTTCTTAGATCGATCGACAGAATGTTTAATCAATCGATCTCGATTGATTGATTGATTGATTGATTAATTGATTGATTGACTTTTAATTTTGTTTTTCGCTTGATACATTGATTTGTTGCTTTCTGCTGCTTGTTTTCCATATTGACCCATTAATTAACTGATTGTTCGACTGATTGCTTCATCGATTAATTGATTGATCGGCTAGGTATCCTCTCTTCGTCGCCAAGTAGACAGTGCTGTGGACAGCGTAAGGCGTCTGGAGAGACGAATGGATTCCGTAGAGCACAATTTGGCGCTCAGAAATGTCGTTCTCCAAGACATAGAGGAATATGCCCGTCAACAACAATTCTCCACCTATGATGGCACCCTACTCTGGAAGATCACGGAGGTTGCTCGTCGAAGAAACGATGCACTTTCTGGAAGACAAACCTCTATTTACAGCCCGTGTTTCTTTACCAGTCGCCATGGATACAAGATGTGCGCAAGACTGTATTTGAACGGAGATGGCATGGGCAGAGGAACGCATCTCTCGTTATTTTTCGTTATCATGCGCGGTGAATTTGACGCGCTACTCCGCTGGCCTTTCAGACAGAAGGTTACCATGATGTTGTTGGATCAAGATAACGTGGAACACGTGATCGACTCCTTCAGGCCTGATCCTAGCAGCTCCTCCTTTCAAAGACCAAGACGAGAGTCAAACATTGCCAGTGGATGTCCAATGTTCTGCTCTCTGTCCGAGCTAAATACCCTCGCATATGTACGGGATGATACCATGTTCTTAAAGATCATTGTAGATACAGTCGATATTTAGAGGAAGTTTCACATGAACTATAGGGTGAGTAACTATTGATAGTCGTTTACAGTTGGTCGCGATTGATGTATTTGAACGTATTGATAGATTGTTGCGACTTAGAAATACTGCCATCATGGTAATATAATGGTGTCTGCTATAGCGGGAACGCCTTTTGTGGAGATTCGTCTCGGCAAACCTTGTGACGAAGACTTTTTGCTCGTAGCTATTTTCACTGTAAATCTTAAATGTACATTTGTAGAATAAGATTAAGTAACAATCCGTGTAAGAAGTAGGCAATTCTCTATTGTTCCGATGCATTTCGCTTTCCCCACATAAGAAGGTTTAGATTTTCGTACTGAGAATACGTCAACCTATGGACAACATGGTTTTGAAATAAAATTTACTGAAACTTTATTTTGAAGCGATGTTTCTTTTGTGTTACAAGATTTTATCCAATCGTAAGACTCCAAAACAATGGCCAAGAAAGGGATGTTACTAAAACGGAGAATGGGGAATGGGGAATTCAAAATGGGAAATTCAAAATGGGAAATTGAATTTTTTTTTTAATTAATTGTTTATAATGCGGAATAATTTTTTTTCAGCGGCGATTATCGATATCCACGCTTTATTTGAAACGTTCTGCGCCAAAATAAAAGGAAAGAAATAAATTGATGATAACAGGAGAAGTGACCCTGCCTTGTTTCGTTATTTCACTGCCTGAAGCTAAGCCTGAGTATTATATGAAAATAATTTCATAGATATTGTACATCTAGTTTTCAGAGGTGGCGATAATTTTGGTTAACACCAAAAATCGGGGCCTTGGTCGGGCGTTCGGTCACACACTGAGGACGAGATTGAAATATTGTGGGTATCAGCAGAGGTAGTTTTCACTAAAAGGGAATCAATTAGTAAACTAGAGATAAATAAATGCGCTGCCTGATGAAGTTATATTAGATTTTCATGTTTTAGCCAATGAGGTGGACGGTTTCAACAATAGCACAATTCACACCTTTCTGCATTCCGTGGATTTGGCTTGCCTACTTCTTACACGGATTGTTACTTAATGGCTAACGTTTTGTATACCCAGGATCTATGACCCAATCAGAAATTTTTCACTAAGCCTTGCAAAAATGCAAAACGAATAATTATAATCCCTTAAAGGCTGGTTTTCACTAGCGCATAAGCACAAGCATAAGCATAAGCATAATAGGCCGAAAAGCAAGTGAGAACGCCAGAACATAAGCATAAAGACATACGCAAGCGCAGTATGAACGAAATTCTCGATACCAGCTTTCCTCGGCTGTGAGATCCGAATCAAAGATGGCGGATGATTTGGTTGACTGCCTTGTGCTTATGCTTGTGCTTATTTCATCCCCGTTCTCACTTGACATAAATGTGACACAAGCATAGCATAAGCACAAGAAGAACGAACAGCCGAGGAAAGCTGGTATCGAGAATTTCGTTCATACTGCGCTTGCGTATGTCTTTATGCTTATGTTCTGGCGTTCTCACTTGCTTTTCGGCCTATTATGCTTATGCTTATGCTTGTGCTTATGCTTGTGCTTATGCGCTAGTGAAAACCAGCCTTTATTGGATTGCGTCTTATGAAATCAATCCTGATTTGAACGACGTAATTATACTTAATTTCTAATGTAAACTGTTTAGATGGAGACCCAATTCTCTATATGTGCATATATTGTCTAACTAGTTCAAATCGAAATTATATTCATTGCCTTCACAACTATACTTCAGATGCACAGCTTCATTGCAAATAAGTGTCAACTTAATGAATTCTGTGCTTAATAAAATGGCTATCTATTTATCTATCTAACTGCGATGGACTGAAGCCAAAACAATAACACAAGCACGTACCACTAGATAATTATGCAGTTTCACTGAATTCAATATTGTATATAAACATAATCTTAGTTAATATTTGTTTTTATTGTAACTTTTAGTGTAATTTTATTATTTTTATTGTTATTAGTAGTCAATAGTGTACATAAACATAATCTTAGTTATATTTTTAATATTGTCTTTGAAAAGCCCCTTTGGGGAAAGTCAATAAAGTATTATGCATGTTTGTATATATTTTAGGTCTAAAGGCGAATCCGAAGTAAATGAACACAAGTATATTGTAATCGGATGAGGATTATTGTAGATCAACGACTAAAAGCTACTAAATACAAATTAAAGTTATAATATCGATCCAACCTGAAAAACCAGATTAAAATTGATGACATGGCTTATTGACTGTTCCTTGTCAGCAGCAAAGATTAAAGTTTGTTTGATTAAAAAAAGATTTTCCATCGCTTATCAACTGCACGACATCTCTGCTTCGATTGTATGATCTGAAAGCGTACGATTTCCTGGAAATTGTTTACGTTAAAATGAAACATGTGAATCTTTAATATACTTCCTTTTTCAAGTGCAAATCCTGTACACCATTCTTAAAAATGCTAACAATAAACGCTTTCAATTTCGATTGCTAATTGCTCATTTTGGATCATGTGACGTTCTGAGAAAACTGCATCTGTAGGTATATTGAATAAAACGCCACTCTTGTTACCTCTGAACAAAAACTGTATGATTTATTAATTTACCTTACGCTGATAAAATTAATCGTTACGCTGATAAAATGTGTGAGTTGGAGTAACGGTTGTCCACTGAATAGGGATGTATGTACTAGAATAAGTACAGCAGTCATGACGTGTAACCTTTGGACGACCAGGGCAAGGGTATTTTAACCCTAAAAAGACATGTAATGGAGTTCTAACTTTTAAATCTGTCGACGAAATCCTATGCTGTGACCTCTTCGCTGTGACCTCTTCGCCAGTAGTTTTACATGGTTCCAATTGTTGTTCAATATTAAAAAATATACATTTTAGGATTTGATATTATGAATTTTTATCTTTGGCATTCTTGGGAGTTAAGGGTTAAGACTCTCATTGAATTTTTGTTTCGACAAAGCGCTTGACGTGACTAAATTAGTTTTATACGAATTTACGAGATATTACTATTAAGTAATGATTTTATGAAGTATATTTTCAAATGTATTTTTTTACTATGTGAATGTTTTTCTGTTGCTATTGCAACGGAATGTGCAGGCATTTAAGATTTTCAATTTCAAAAGCATTTGAGAAATTACCACAAAACGTATGACTTTACCTAAAATTGTATCTTTTTGAAACATAGAATCGTAATTTGCAGGCGTCGTGGCAAATCAAATCCAAGATATGGGATGGCGACTTTTTAAAAACTATGACGCAATTACCCACTCCAAAAACTATGGGGAGCCTGGGCACGAAGAAGGGATTGTGGGATTGTTTGGGGAAAGGACGGAGGAATTTTAAAGTAAGCGGTTGAGGATATAAATGTTAACATAGTTTTAACTAAAGAAGATATATTAGGAGCAAGGCTACCAATATCTAACGCAGAGGAATGTTCTTAACCTTAGCTGAGATGGTCCAGGTTCCTGCTTTTCTTTCGTTGCCGTAAAAAAAAGGTTTGACACATAGCGGCGATTCGTGGCATTTGATTTTTTTTTCAGCTTCCAAACAACAGCCAGATAGATATTGTTCCTTCTTCAGACAACATTTTTGGTAATTCGGTAGCATTCCAGTCCTGCTATGTTTCCAACGCTGTTGTTGCATTTCAAGAAACACTGCAACTCCAGTTGTGTTTGTGCGTTCTTCCACCATGTGACGTTTTTAACCCCCAAACGATCCCAGAAATCATAGAGCCCGATGCTTAAGGGGCCAGACTCCCCATAGCTTTTGAAGAGGAGAATTCCTGCTCGATAATTAAACCTTTTGATAGTTACAACACTTTGGAAGAACTACACACCGTTTAAGTTGCATAGCTTATAATAAATGCTTTTGGAGTTCTAAGCCATGGCACCTGCATGACCAAGGCGTATACTATAAATTGACTGTTAATAGTTTTTAGAATTAATTGTAATCCCCACTTTTTTAAATGAGATAAGTAATATTTTCAGATCCTCTAGAGAGTTTATTAATTAGCTGTATACTGATCAACCTTGTGTATTCTTATACTTATAATTAGATCACAATATATTTAGCGACTCTTGCACTTTGTCCATATATTTTTGCCATTAGAAGCTCCATACACTGAGTAAGAAATAATAAGCGTTATATCAAATACGGAGCATTTATGAACATAAGAAACGGAAATATGTACATAAACCAACAGAAAATGATCGAAGAGAGCAGAACCCCGCGCCCCATGATAATTGTTTTCAATCTAATATTAGCTTGCGCCCATGCTATAAGGGTTATTTGTATTCTCGCTCCTATGTCCGCACGGTCTCTATTCCACAGAGATCAGTTATCATATCGTATAACTCTCATCATTGCTGGCGGTACTTTGCTTGTACAGCGAAGGGAACTCGCGTGTTGTGTGAGAGGCTCTAAAATTAAATGACGTCAATCAAACTGATCAATCAGGTGTCGGCCTTAAAATAACCACGCCACCCCACGCAGTGTAGTGTGACTCTGAACGTATAATAGATTTTAATTAATTTTCATTAAAAAAGGCCCATACGCGCATGTGTGGAGGATCTGTTCTTTTAGATAATTTTCTATTGCATAAACTGAACATTACATTTGATTTATCTTCTGCGATACTAGAATCTTTTTTTTTCCTCTATCGTTTCAAACAGATATTAGGTTTTAAATCCGTTATTTAGGGTATTTTTAAACTGGTTTGTATACAACAGAATAAACTAGAGAATTGTGAACAAGCCTCTTTAAATATCGTGAATATTTGTACATATATTACTATCCAATAATATTAGATTGTGTAAAATATGTTTTAGCTTCATTTTATAACTTTTTCTACCTTACCGACGTAGTCGGAAGCGTAAGTGTAAATAAAAAACGGAATTGCAATCGGAATCCAAAGGATCTGAAGTTTCCCTTTTTCTTCCGATTCCGCTTCTGCTTCCGTCGCTTACTATCCGCTCCCGTCGTTTTAATTTCCACTAGCATAAATAGACCCTTCCACGGTTTTTGCCGCCATCTTGGTTGGGGGCAAACAAAGCTACAATTACAGTATATGTATGGGATTTTTGCCGACTTTGAACCTCTGTAACTCCACTCCACATCGAGGGACTTCCAAAATTTAAAGGTATTTTTGTGCATCTTATCTATGTTATTAAACCGATCGAAAATTAGATCATTACAAGCGCTACAACGTTTGTAAAAAGTGAATTAGAAATCTTCTCATGTCACTTGTAATTTCGCGGCAAATTTGCAGTTTTGATTACAAGGGTTTGTGTGAAGTTTTAAAATTTTGTTTGCGGCCGTAATAATTTGGTTTTGTTCACTATATTTAACGAAAAGAATCTCATGAAAAATACCTTTTAATAGATGTATTCTTAGTCAAGATCCGAAAAATTTGAACGGAGTTACAGAGGCTCGAAGTCCGCCAAAATCCCATACATTTACTGTAATTGCAGCCATGTTTGCCCCAACCAAGATGGCGCCAAAAACCGTGGAAGGGTCTATTATTTTACGGCTATTCCATTTACTCTTTATCGTGTTTTGTTTTTGAGAGCACTTCGCTCATTATAGAGCGGTACGTTTGTTCCGGATACAGTTTGGATTCTGATTATTTCCAAGCAAGGATGATCAATTTTGCATGTTAAAACGGCAAAAAGAAAATGGAACTAACAAAAATTAGGTTCGGGTTTAAGGAGGCTCGACTCAGTGTTTTGCGTCGTGGGGTGCATGGCCGTTTATCTCAAAATCTAGTCAGACACTTCATAATGAAACCTACACATTTTGTAGTACTCGCGTATCACTAGCGGCAGACGAAGGTACAGGAAAATTTATAAGAAGGTTTTCGAGTAAATCAAAAATCATTTAAAGCAAAACAGTAATAAAGCAAATAATTTGCATAAAGCAAAATATTTCCAAAATGCCTTGTTAACATAATGATTGCAAAGTTAAGAACAATCATTATTTTCACGCCTGGCTGTTTTAAAATAACATGTAAGGGCATTTCAAAACATACACCCCACGCCGAAAAAAACTGAGTCGAGCCTCCTTAACCCTCTCACTCCCGGAGTCAGTTATGGAGACATGTAATATAGTTCTAACTTTTGAGTCTGTGGATGAAATCCTATGGTGTGACCATTCAAATGAAACCTCTTTAGCAGTACTTTTTGCACGGTACCATTAGTTTTTCAATATTTTACAAAATGAAATTTGGGATTTTTCTTGAATTTTGTTCTTAGGCACTCTTGGAAGTTAAAGGGTTTAGGAGTCGATAGCATTCAAGTGGCACTGGACCTCGTGGAAATGGTGCAAAATAACCTATCTGAATTAAAAACAACAAAACAAAAAAAAAATTGGAACAAAAAGACTGACCTTTGTTTTCTTGCGGGCTGTTCCGACGGGCGCACTCGTGTCTGACAAACTTTGGGTCAACTTTTTCGGCTCTAAAGCGATGCCTATAAAACTTTGCGAAAGCTTACAGCTATTATTTGGCAATAATATGATAGAATTCGATTTAACTGGGAAAAAATATTTTTAGTGATAATCGAGCTTAAATGAACCCCACTTTTTTGAACAAAATCGCACACAGTGAAAACGTTTGCTGTTATATTTGTTAAATTTCTGGAATCAGCCCAATATGCCCATTTACGGGCATACAAAGACTACCTCGAGAGTTTGCTGAAAAACATGAAGCCGTTTTTATATCATCCATTTACGGGCATACAAGCTTAATTAAAAATAACAACAATATATAGTTTAAAATCCCTTTAATTAATTTCAAGAAAATTAGCGCTGTCTTTGCATGTCCATTAATGGTCATGAAAAACAAGCAACTGACGAATTTCACGCGGATGATGAATCACGAAACATGCTTTCTCGAGAAAACAACATGGGCGTTTCATAGCGTCATCACATCTCGCACCATCTCAACCAATCAGATGAAAAACCAAAATCCACTGGGAACTTGTTCGCACGTGTTTTCTCTCGCACGTGTTTTCTCTCGCACGTGTTTCTCGAGCTTTTTATACTGACTACATATATTTCACTGAATTGTCTGTCCATCGACGTGTTTCACTTCAAGCAACGTTTGTTGCAGTTCGTTGCCAATATGCAATCAAAACCGAATCTCCATCCATGCTATAACTTTGCCACATTTTTTCTGAGTATAAAGAAAAACATTAAAAATCCCTTTAAATAATTTCATGAAAATTAGCGGTATCTTTGTATGTCCATTCATAGTGGTCATGAAAAACAAGAACCTGACGAATTTCCGGTAGGGTTGCAGCTCTCTCATTGGCCCGGTAAAACACAGCTGCTATTGTTTTTAGGGTTAGGGTCCTTTGTTGTGTTGTTTGTCCTATTGTTAGCTCTAAGGGTTGCAAACCAATGGTGTGAGACCTTACGAGAGCTGCAACATCGCCCCGAATTTCACGTGGATGATGAATAGTGAAACATCGAAACATGCTTTCCCGAGAAGAAAACATGGGAGTTTCATCGAGTCATCACATCTCGCCACCGTCTTACGTGTTTCTCGCACGTGTTTCTCGAGCTTTATATGCTGGCTACATGTATTTGCTTTCAGTTCTGTCTATTTCACTGGATTGTCTGTCCATCGACCTATTTCACTAACTGAGCAACGCTTGTTGCAGTTCGTTGTTAAGCGCCAATATGCAATCAAAACCGAAACCTCCATCCATGCTAGAACTTTGCCATAAGGAAAACCATTGTTATTTTCCGATGCGAAATTCTTATCAGGCTGACAAGGAGGTCGTACGTCGCTCACAAGCTAGAAGTTACTTGGACAATGCTGAATGCAGTTTAAGGTGGTTCGATACAGTTTTCTGGAGACCGCACCAACATTTTTCAATCGGCTTTTAAGCGGTCTTCTCCAAGTCAGATCAACGTGAAATTTTCACCACTAACTGGTTTTGAATTGAAGTTTGGCAAGATATATTTTCTGGTAAAATCGATATTACCATGACAACGATAAACAAGAAACTTAGAAATCAGTAAAAGTGAAATTTAACCCGTTTAAGATTTCGCATTGAAAATCCCACATAGGCATCTTAAAATATGGTATATGGCATATATATTTTGCAAGAATAAAAAAATTCTGTATGTTTGAATTAAAATAAATCGCAATAACATTTCAAACCTTACTATTTGTGTACTGGTATTAAATTGATCGAGAGATTGACACTGGTTTTGTGAAATTACTTAATGATAATGTCAAAAAGTAGCTTGATGTTATGTTTGTAAACCCTGAAAGTTTTGTTTACTTTCTCTTTTGCGATCTTGAGAACTACCTGTTTTCCTAACATCACTTTCTTTTTGGGTAATTTTCGATTTTAATGGCTTTTGCAAAAATCTGAGAAACGGCTCGATGGATTTTTTTAAAACATTCACTGTGCATGCTTACCGATGTGCAAAATATTATCTGAAAGTTTCATTGCCATTGATTCAATGGAACGCCTTTAAATTTAAAGATGAAAACGACGTTCGAACCGGCCGAAAAAATGGCGTTACAAATTTACTTTTTTAAGTTATGCTTAATAATGATTTCAAATCAATGCACACTGCATTCCTCCGTGATTTATACTTTCGTTGTGATCTGCTGTGCATCTATTATTATCTATATTCGAGCATGATTGTACCTTATTACTCTCCTTGCTACTTTCCAGATTCCCTTAAGTCTCTTTTTAGGATTATTTTGAGCAATAAATGCCCTTTTGCGTTTTGAAAACGTTTTTACAGCAGGCGTTTTGAACGCAAAAGAAAACAGATGCAAAGAAATTTGCATCAAAGAGCGTACATTGCAATGTTTCAATCACGGAAGAATGTAGTGCGCATTGATTTGAAATCATTACTGAGAACTGATAACTTAAAAAAGTAAATTTGTAACGCCATTTTTTCGGCCGGTTCGTACGTCGTCTTCATCTTTAAATTTAAAGGCGTTCCAGTGAATCAATGCTAATGAAACTTTCAGATAATATTTTGCACATCGGTAAGCATGCACAGTGAATGTTTTAAAAAAATCCATCGAGCCGTTTCTCAGATTTTTACAAAAGCCATTAAAATCGAAAATTACCCAAAAATTGCACATGATGCGATGTTAGGAAAAAAGGTAGTTCTCAAGATCGCAAAAGAGAAAGTAAACAAAACTTTCAGGGTTTACAAACATAATATCAAGCTACTTTTTGACATTATCATTAAGTAATTTCACAAAACCAGTGTTAATCTCTCGATCAATTTAATACCAGTACACAAATAGTAAGGTTTGAAATGTTATTGCGATTTATTTTAATTCAAACATACAGAATTTTTTTATTCTTGCAAAATATATATGCCATATACCATATTTTAAGATGCCTATGTGGGATTTTCAATGCGAAATCTTAAACGGGTTAAATTTCACTTTTACTGATTTCTAAGTTTCTTGTTTATCGTTGTCATGGTAATATCGATTTTACCAGAAAATATATCTTGCCAAACTTCAATTCAAAAGCAGTTAGTGGTGAAAATTTCACGTTGATCTGACTTGGAGAAGACCGCTTAAAAGCCGATTGAAAAATGTTGGTGCGGTCTCCAGAAAACTGTATCGAACCACCTTAAGCCGTGACGGATGGCCCAAACAAGCTTCTCACTCACACAATGCGACCGGTCCAGATAGCGATGGTTACAGAGAACGAAGAAACCGCGAATGTTGCATTGGGAATGAGAAAAACAACGCCAATCAATCGAGCAACACTGACAGCAGCATAAATCACAATGACATGTCCGAGTTGTATATGAGGAATGAAAAAAGCAGCTCAAGTAAATCGACCAACGATCAAAGCAGTTTACACCACGATGGCATGCCCAACCATGTTTCTAAATCCCATGCCCACAATGGGGCACCTCCCGAAAAAGGTCAACGACGTCAACCGAAAAATAACGGACGATGGAATAAAAAGTGGTATATGGGGAATAATTTAGAGAACATCACCGAGGAACTCTCGTCAAATTTACCACCCACTTCCCTCGGTATTCGAGAGGCGCAAATGACGGGTGATCAACCATTAACCGTGCAATTTGGTAGCAAAACCGGTATTGCCTCCGATTCGGAAAGCCTCGAGACAAGAAATGTTGAGTGAAACGAGATCGTTAGTCATTCCACAACTGAGCTCGCAAAAGCCCGCGAAAGAAACGAGATGGATAAATCTACCGATTCAACAAACCTCTGGACTACCCGGGAGAGAAACAAGATGGATGCCGATTCAACAAATCTCGGGACAGACCATGGCCACGAGAGAAACGGCATCGGTTGAGACTCAACAAACGTTGCGACAACTTGCAAGAGAAACGAGATGTGTTCCGATTCGAAACCCCCCTGGACAGCGCGCGAGAAAGAAGATATGGGTTCCGATCAAACAAAGCTCAGAACAGCCCATAAGAGAAAGGAGACTGCTACCAATTCAAAACATCTCGGTAAAATCGTCGGAACAGCCTGCAAGAAAACAAAGGTCAGTCTTTTTATTCCATTTTTTTGTTAAGTTTTTTAATTAACACTGAATTTTGATAGGTGATTTGCACCATTTCCACGAGATCCAGTGCCACTTGAATGCTATCGACTCCTTAATAAGTCGGTAAAATCAGTTGATATCACAACGACGCAGTGGGGATGGGGAAGACGTTCCACATAGTTATCGCCTGCATCTAAAGAGTTCTTTTAGCTGTTTTGCATGTATCTGGCGTAGCCCAATTTCCGAGCTTTACATGAAATATACAATGCAACTCTGCCATCCCGTTCATACCACCACTCGTTATTACGGCCACTTTGTTCCCGCCCCGCCGGAACAAAACCTCAGTCATTTCCTTTAATGCGACAAACGACCACCTTTCAGAGTCAAAAACCGTTATTTTCGTTTGAGTGTCGAAAATAATATGATGATTGCTTTCGGTTTTACGTTGCTACGCATCGTCATTGGATAGCTTTGGTTTTGCGCTGCTACGCCTCGTGATTGGCTAAAACATTTCGCGCCACTTAATCAACCAACAAGAAGCTGTACACAGCTTGAACTCGTGGCGTCTTTAACCCATTGCAGTATTGACTCCCGAGTGTTTTAAGTGTTTTTACGGAGAAAGATAAATTATGTCTTAAAAGTTAGACTACACTACATGTAGTAAATTTAACAGCCAACACTTAAAACCTCGAACGCTAAGCAAATGGGAGGTTATATAAACACAAAACTTGCCGGAATAAAAATCCCACTGCAATAAGATGTCTTGAAAACTTGTACGCTCTAATTCTTCCTTCTACCTTTCAAGTCTACACACGGAGAGCCGGTTTTTTCGCCATCTTGAAATCAGAAGCGAGATCACGTGGTCGCGTGTCAACCAATCAGACCAGTGAAACTAAAATGTGCGTGCATAAATTTGCATGCGCTAATGTCACACGAATAAAAAAAAGAAGAAAACTCAGAGCCGAATCTACAACTCGTCGGCTACGCCACGAGTAATCAGAAGTAAAACCCAAACAAATTGCGAGTTGTTCGCACCAGGTTACCCTCGCTTGGCGCCGCCAAAAGAGAATAAATGTTTGGAAACTCTGTGAATTATATTATTAGGTGTCTTGCTCCTTGATTGGTAATTAATTCAACTCTCAGTGTTTTACAGCAAGTCAACTTAAAAATAATTAGTGCCATAATTTTACCCCACACCGTTATAACGACCACATCTGTATGACCCCTCAGTGGTCCTATTATCGGGGTTCCATGTTGTAATGTAATGTTCTGGCCAAAAAATATTCTAGGGATACACTCTTCAGATGACCGAATGACTCATCCTCAACAAACTAGCTATTTTACACTGAATGCGTCATGTTAGTAAAGTTAGAAAGGGTAAACTTACATTATGCTTTTGTCTTTTGGGGGAACTGGGAGGCGAGGGAAAGGTACTGATTCAACAAAACGAAGGACAACCCGAGCAGATACTACGCAGCTCTTTCAAAATAAAGGAAATATTAAGTGGTTTTTTTTCGCTTCCATTGTAGCACATTAGCAGGAGAGACGGGAACACCACGGATTCAACAACTCAAGGGTCAAACAAAATTGCCACCGATTCCACAAACCTCCCACCTGCACAAAACAGAAAGAGAAACAAGAGACTCAGCAATTCAACAAGCAGCGAGAGCCTGTCATCCGCTGACAAGAAAGTGAGCAAAGCCCTGAAGACATTGTGATGAGGAAGTTCCGACGGTATGGCAGACGAGAAGTTTACGAAGCAGGAGGCGAGGGTCGCAGGAGAAGACGTCAAGTAATGTGTAGACAAACAGAACAGATGGCGCAGAAGCTGAAAGAACCTTTGTCTGAGTCTTGAACAAACGATTCTAAAGGCTATTTCCATATGATCGACAATTCGCTGATGATCGATCGCCAAAAATCGCCAAATTAGTTGCCAATGCGTCCACGATCGACGTTGAATTGGAACCGGTCCTTTAATACCGCTTATCAAAATACCATTTCTCCTTTCTTGACCCCAATTTTTTTTAATATAGGACTAGTGGGAATAGAATTTATCGTGGGTGATCATATCCATAATTCTCATGACCTCTCTGATGGACTAAGCATTGATATTACAAAGAGAAATTTAATGTTTACATTGAATGATCATCCGCGATCGTCGACGATCAAATCAACCAATGACTCCAGAAATAAAACTAAAGATTATTTTCACTGATGTGAATCATTTCAATTTTCAAATGTCAATCACTGTCAAACGAATTGAAGTTTTTCGAGTGTTTCACTTTGTGGATTGTCCATTTTGGGAGTTTTGCAGGACATAATTTTGGCGATGAGAAACATTGCAATTTTTTGGTGGGAATACAATTAATCAATGGTGGGGAGTAAAGGTTGTGGTTTGTAATTTAAGTTACCCTTCCCCACAAAAAAAAATGTATACAGGTAAACTTATCGCCGCAGGCGAGCCATTGTAAATTTCGACATTCAGTTCTGCTGCGAATATTTTATCTGATGATGAAGCTTATTAGCATTCCTATAAGTATTTTACATCAGTGATACAGTATGGCTCTTCTGCTTCGCGAATTATAAACTTTCATTAAATTTTAAGTGATGCTCCACATACGAACTACCGTAAACTTCATTGTTCTGCCGCATTGGCTCTTTCCCACATAGAATACCTTTGATTTTAAGAATAGAGGAGGGGCTGATGGTTCATAATTATATTTCAGTATAAAAATAAAGAAAATCCATTTGCGTCAAATAAATTTTGAGAAATGTTTGTGCTTAACCAATCAGAATAGCAGAAAACAATAGCTAATAATTTTGCTTATTTGATAAAGTTCCCCAAATACAATATCTTTTAAAAATTGCATGTTGTGCGATTGGGTCTCAAATTACTTGAAACTTTAAAATAATTAGACAAAATGCACCTTGAACCTTAACTTTTTAGCGGTTTTCGAGTCTAGGCCAATCAGATCACTAGTTGTAACAATGAAAAAAGTTGACATTCCATCGTGCACTGCGTTTCAGCACTTTCCTTCTTATGCGAATCATTACTTAATTTATTTTGTATTTTCCTTATGAATTAATAATAAATTGAGGAATTGTAAATACAGGTGACCATAGCTTCAGTTGCAGTTGATCTTTTCGTTGTTTTATTGGTAAACTGTCAATAAAATTGTCATGGACTAGTATGCACGAAATCGTGAATCGTTTTCTACTTTGTGCGACAAATGTCCACAAGTTGCACAACAAAAATACGTGTAACGTGGCTCTTGCAACTTGTTTTGCCACGCTCTTTAAGTCAACCAATCAGCCCAGCATGGATGCGACGTTTTACTGACGAACGCCTGCTGTTGAGCGAGACAAGTTGCAAGGCAATAAAAATTGTAACATGTAAAACTGTACGTGCAACTTGCAACAACTTTTTTGCGAGACAAGTTGCACGAAACATTGGAACGTGAAACAGCACCTTTTCGAAAAATCGTTTTAAATCATTTTAATTAATGCTAACTCATGATGAATCGATCTGGACACTCATGAAACGCCCATGTTTTGTTCTAGAGAAAATATGATTTGCGATTCGTCGTCCGCGTTTTCGTCAGTTGGCTGCTTTTTATGATCATTAATGGGCATCCTGAACTGAAAGACACCGCTAATTTTCCTGAAAAATAAAACTTCAAAACAACAATAACGTAGACCTACAAACAATGGGGAGCAACGATTGCTTCGGTCTATAATTATTTCTCTGCAATCATTTATTTGCTCCTTGCTTTTAAAAAAATTCTAGAGAGGAAAAGGCGAACTGTTTTGAGCACTATATAGATCTATATAGCGAAGGAGCCTGGGAAAAGGGTGAATTGCGGCATGAGGATAAGATCAAACGAGAGAAATTTGCAAAAGTTAAGCAAAGTACTTAAAAGTTAAGGTTGTCATTTTCACTGTTTAAAGTTTAATATATTGCCAATACACTGTCAATTTACCAAACGTTTTGAAATTTTACCAAAAAAAGTTCTAAGCGTTTAAAAACTGTGAACTGCAGAATTGTCGCGCCATTTGCCAACATAATTTTGATCAGGCGCAGAGTTTTGGTCAGTTTTCAACAGAAAAAAGCTCATCATTTGAGAAAAATTAAAAGATAGTAACGTCAACTAATTTTTTTATACATCTTTGTCCATTTTTCCATTTAATATTAACTAAAATCCCACCTAGTCCCCAGGGCCCTCTCCGCTATCAAAATGGCGTACCGAGCGTACAAACCCTGGACAAGGCGTTCAAAATGGTTGTGACAAAATGGATACTCCAAAATCAGGTTTGGACCAGCGGTTTCAGTGAAAACATTGGTTTGGTGGGGGGTTCTCATTCCTGCGGGCTCAGAAACCTGATTTTGGAGTATCCATTTAAGTCACAACCCTTTCAAAATACTCCAATAATCCTGCAGCGGAGAAAACTCTGAGGACGGGGTAGTCCAGCACTTGTCCAAACGATGTCTGTGATTCGCTAAGAAAACAATAGATTTGTTTCGCTGGGATAGGGATTAGGGATAGGGGCATTGTTCAAGTGATATATCAATTGTATCGTTCGCCAACCACAGGCATCGTTTGGACAGCTACGGGGTCGTCCTGAGGACGAGGTTGCTCGATTGCCTTAATTAAAGTGTCGGCTTTTGCAGAATTTAGACTGTAGAAAGTGTGGAAAGGTATTTGTATGATTCAGGTCTCGTGCCATTTTATTTAAACTTTAGCGAATTTGTAGCCTGCGTGGCAGGCGTAAACGGGGAGGGGGGAGGTGGCGCGAAAAAGGAAAGGTGGAGAAGGAAAGGAACGCCTGCTCTAAGAACCGGGCTTTTCGCATTACGTCCACCGATTTCCTTGTAATCGAATTACGTCAACTGTCAATACGTCCACCGATCAGAAACTGGCACGCTCTTTTACGTATGGATGACTTCTCATCACGCGAAAAGCAACAAAAACTTTGGACTTGTTCTTCCTGCAATTTTCTATGCTGATTGTTATTATAATTTCAACCCGTCTTTGACGTCACTTTCTCCCATTCGCAACCAAGCCTTGGAACAAGGCTGATTAATGGCGGCCGTAAATTCTCGGAAATAAATGTTAAAATAAAATGACTTCTGATGTTCGTAATGAATTGAAATTTGGCAAGATGAGCAAGAAAGTCTAATTGTACACGAAAATGTAAAAAAATGAAAATCAAAAATTTGATCATAGGGGCACTTTAAATGAATGCGATGACATAAGGTAGGGGAACGTTTACGCTTCAAACAAAAAGCGATTAAACGCCAGACTTTAACTATATATAAGTTTATTTCCTCCACTTATTATGTACAATAGCCTGTCTCCATCAATCTGCAGTTCCATTGCAGTAGTTAGGGCCTACATCGGTAGTGATAGGGAGAAAGGTCTTCATAAGTTCGCCAACAAGGAGGCAGTGAAACATTTTCCTCTTCCTCCTTTAAGTGACGACCGCAACCAGTGCATTTAGTGGAGAAAAAGCCTTGGAAACTGTTTAACCATCTCTAAAAGAAAAGTAACAACTACTTAATTTCCATTTGATGATTAGTTTTCCATTCTCATACTAAATGAATAATGAAAAAAAGATGTTTGCACATCAAAGTATAATACAATAATGTATATATAGAAAATATAACATGGGTGTGCGGAGATACCAAATTTCTCTTCGAGTGTTCAACTCGATGAGTGTTTACCATTTACACGGGAAAACCGGTTGGTCCACGGTTTATGTAAATGGTGAGTAAAACTCCAGAAAGGGAAATTCCGTTTGAGATTGCCGTGTACACTTGTACCATTTACCACTGACACCAGAAATGGGAGGAGTAACCTCCACTGCGGTCAAACGTCCGATGCGTTTTTCGTTTTATTTAGTGGGATTTTATTTAATATTAAATGGAAATATGGGCAAGGATGTATAAAAAAATTAGTTGACGTTACCATCTTTTAATTTATCTCAAAATGATGAGCTTTTTTCCGTTGAAAACTGACCAAAACTCTTTGCGCCTGATCAAAATTATGTTGGCAAATGGCACCGACAATTCTGAAGCTCACAGTTTTTAAAACGCTTAGAACGTTTTTGGTAAACTTTCAAAACGTTTGGTAAATTGATAGTGTATTGGCAATATATTAAACTTTAAACAGTGAAAATGACAACCTTAACTTTTAAGTACTTTGCTTAAAGGCGAACCTGCGGTATAAAAGGGCAAAGCCCCATGCCGAATCTAATGCAAATGACAAGAACAATAGATTTTGCTCATTTGCATGAGTTGGACAGTCCAGCCGCCTTTTATATCGCGGGTTTGGCTTTAAGGTTTGCAAATTTCTCTCGTTTGACCGCGG
Organism: Dendrophyllia cribrosa; assembly: GCA_024195265.1. Classification (NCBI taxonomy): domain Eukaryota; kingdom Metazoa; phylum Cnidaria; class Anthozoa; order Scleractinia; family Dendrophylliidae; genus Dendrophyllia; species Dendrophyllia cribrosa. The sequence continues at coordinate 54,386,712 of JAJLRJ010000003.1, forward strand.
TGGACGAGTAACCACGCTTTCGCAGCAAAACTGGGGCAGGGCCTGGAACTGGTAGATAAAAGCAAATGGTACACACATTATTTTCCGTTCGGATATTTCGGTTTGTATATTTTGGACTACCTCTCAAGACTTCCCTTTTATTTCGAAAATTTTCCGATCGGGAAAACCAAAACAGCCTTACCATTTACATTCCAACCGAAATTTCCGGATTTCTTTTTGTAAATGGTAAACGTTCGATATCTCCCAAGTGAGCGCAGCGAACCAGTAAGATATCGAGTTGCACACGAGAAGAGAAATTTCATATCTCCAAGCAATCATTAATCATTTTGTTTATTATATTAACGACACCAATTACAAAATTTTAAGCAATTTTCCGAAGATTTTTTCATAAATTTCCCGAATACTGTACGAAGGTTGTACGAACGTTTGAATGATCATTTCCCGAAATTTTCCGAAGTTTGCCGAAGATGTCCAAAGACTGTAGACGAAGATAGTAAGCTGCTTTGTTTGTAGACCAACACATTTAGATCATTTGACATTTAATAAGAGCAAACGTGGTACATGTAGCCAACAAAAAGATTTTGATATCTTCACTCTTCACAGTGAAGATAAAATTGATATGTTCACATGTGTCGAGATATAATTATTTTTCCATGGTGGAAGGGAAAGGTAAAGTCCCACACGAGTCACAGGTAACCCACAAGAGCCACAGGTGACCCACTCGGCCGGAGCTTAACCCGGTTTCTGTAGCATGAAGCAGCTAGGAATATGACTACTCCCCCCTGGATGGGATGTTAGTCCATCACAGGTACGGTACCTGTCGCCGGTACCCATTTACAGTATGCACCTGGGTGGAGAGAGAATGTGGAGTAAAGTTTCTTGTCTAAGGGGTTTCAGTCATGTCAGTCGTTTAAGAGCCGCTTTATAATCAACAACAATTTATCCAACTCACCCAGAAGCCTCGCACTTGTGCTGTGGGATCAGTAGCAGAGTAGTAATGCAATAAAGCAGACGTTGCATAATCTGTTACCTGACAGTTAAAAATTACAAAAAACAGAGAATACATCAAGTATGTCATGACAAAAATTAATGGAAAGAAAAGTAAATCAGGGGGCCTGTCATTAAAACTTGGTTTAGATCTCGTCTACACATTGTTTGAATAATGGATCCAAAAAGTCCAAGTTATGGGTAATTGCAATTGCCTGTTATCTAAAAGCTGTCCAAATCACCAAGAAGAACATCCCAGTTTTACTCTGACTGTACCTATCCCGGGGGGTGGGGGGGGGGGGGGGGGGGGGGGGAGGGACTCCCATATAAAAATGATGGGGGTGCTCGTCATACCTTTTAGGGTTCAAAATTTGTAGTTTGGTACCGCTTAAAGGGTACGAAAATCTAAAATGACCACATTTAGAATTATCGCGGGACCTTTCAGGGTGTTGAGCAAAAAAATATGACAGAAATATGACATGTGTTGTTTTGAATTGGTACTTCTTAGGGGTAAAACTTCTTTTGAGCCATGCCAGGGTGTTTTTCAAAAAAATTCCGATGAGCACCCCTGTCATTTTTATATGGGAGTCCCTCCCCCCCTCCCTGGGAGGTACTGACCCGTGGTCACATAACAAAGTATGTTTGAATCAACTACGGCAAAGACTGCCATGTTACATGAGGTACATGCAGGGTTGAGTTTTATCAGCCACTCATGCAGTGGAGATAGTGCAAGGAAACCAAACCTGATGCTGCCAGCACAAACAATCAGTTCCCTACCTTATACATGTAGCCAGCAAAACAGTAGTTTTTGTATCTTAAAACTTAATTAAGTTCCATGACAGCATGTGTTTGTTTAAAGTGCCCATAACGATTTTTTTTTATTTTCTTATCTAAATCTACACGTCACGTAATGAACATCCGCGAAAAATTTTTTTGATTTCAGCAAAACGTGAATTTTTTATGATTTTTTAAAGTCTTCGAAATTTGCCGCCATTTTGGTCCACCATTCGCATTAGTCTCCTTTCGGTCTCTCTCGGGTAACAAAGGATCCGTGACGTAGATTAAGGAACACATAACTTCAAACAAAGGAACCTGTGACTTCAAACAAAGGAACTGTGACGTACATTAAGGAACATGTGAGCCCGTTGGTCTTCTTAACAGCGGGACGGGTATACCGCAAAAAAATAGGATTTGGAAGATTTGAAATATTCATAAAAAATTCACGTTTTGCTGAAATCAAAAAATTTTTTCGCAGATGTTCATTACGTGACATGTACATTGTAGATTTAGATAAGAAAATAAAAAAAAATCGTTATGGGCACTTTAAGGGGCCAGCACAAAAGTAATAACTACATCTTCAGTCAACTTACACAAACTTACTGCTTACCAAACAAAGTTCGGAGATTTCCCAACTTACTGATATTGTTGATTGCTAAATTACCTTTCTAAATACGGCGTGGTGTGACTGAGGCCATGGTTCCTGCAACAACGAATTGGAATAAAAATATTTAAAAGCAAACCAGTGATGACATAAATGAAGAGAGAAAGTTGAACAAAATGGAGGCACCAACAATCAAATAAAGAAATAACGCCTTGAATAGTAATGTGGTTGTTGCTATTTTTTACAGTCTCTCAGCTCTTCCAAATTCCAATGTAAAGGTTGGAAGTCTGCAGCCTATTTCAGGCTCTCAGATAGAAAGGAAGTTGATAGGGGACTTACTAACCTATTTTTCTTTTTGGGGAAAAGGGGGGTGGGGGAGGGGGTGGAGGTCTGATACTTTCAGGATTTGTGGAACAACCACTAATTTAAAAAAAAATCCATTTACTACTGAAAATAAAATAAATGAGCAAAAAGTACAACTAACAACCTCCTTTTCCAATAAAGAGCTCTCCTGTAGTCCCCGGATGATGACCTGGTCGATTTCTGGCATTCTGATCACAACTATCGCCTTGAATGTCTTTGGAACAACCACCTGACCAAGATTATAAAAACATATTGATCAGCATTTTTTCAAATACATAATTCAGGCTAGACTTGCCACAAGTCGACCTTCGATTTTTTAGTCGAGTTTCATTCAATAAATTTGCGCACGGAATTAAGTTAAGTTGCGAAGGACGACTTGTTTCACTTGCAACAATTTGAATCAGACGCGTAATTTATGGCCTTGCATTTTGAGTTGTTTGTTTGTTTGTTTTTAAGGTATCCTACAGCTGTACACTGTAACTCATGGCTTTGGCATTGACAGGAATATAAATTTTAGATAACAATATGCCATACCTCAAGACCCAGAGCTCCACCAGTGTTACAAGTGGATCTTGACAACTCTAAGCCAGGATACAAAGACTTGCACTCCTGTAGGGCTTTCTGTAGTTCTCTAACACAAGATCAAAAATATAAAATTACATGGTAAGCTGTTGAACTAGCAGACTGTCCATATGAGAAATATATTGGTCAATTCAGTACCATTCATAATGGTCAATGTCATGTCTATATCTAATGAAATTTAGGCCTTAATTGAATGGACTAATTCAAGCCAGCCCTATAATTTGTATTGGCAAGTACATGTACCAGTTAATCATGAATTATAAAAAATGGCCGTGCAATTACATGTACGTGTAGCATTTCCATACTAAATCTCAAAGATGTAGTCAGGAATCATCAATCTTCTAAATTCTCAAGTGCATGTAATATTTACCCTTTCATGTTGGTCTTTGCTTTCTTTGCCGATGAGACTCCATCTGAGGTTTGAATAGCTGAAGGATGGTGTCTTTTTAAACATGATAAAGCCTGCTGGGCCTGTGAAGTCAGCTGACAATTGGAATATAAAAGAATACATAGTTAGCATACAGTGGCAGACCCAGACTCCATCATAATGGGAGGAGTGAGGTGGGAGGATATATGTTAGAGACTGAAAACGTTTTTTTGGCCATTAGGACCTTTATGTTTTTTTTGTTTTGCAAGATTGGTGGGGAGAAGCTCCCCTAGATCTGCCACTGGATTAACAAAAAATGTGTAGTTCCAGAAAAAAATCATACCCACCCCATGTAAAGCAAAGTATGAAGCTAAACTGGAATTTAATGGGGGGACGGGGGCGGTGGGGCAGGGAGGGGGGGGAAGGTTGCTAAACAAAAAACCTTCTGTGGGGTGAGTATGGATAATTTTTTGGAACTGCACAATACAGTTAACCTCCTGTCAGCTACAAACCAAACTGCAAAGCCAAGGTGGTCTCTTACGGGAGGTGGTCTCTTACAAGAAGTCAGATCACAGGGGGCTTAATTTACCTTTGAATCATACATGTATGAACCTGTAGTATTATTGTCAATGTACAAAGCACCTATCAGCACAACATTGTATCATTATACATTTGGAAGTTTTGATAATTTATGAGGGTCAAAATCGTTTGTTTATTGTAACACATTATTAAATTTGCATCTGTAGTGGCATTAAAATACAAATGTATGGTTGCTTATCTGAGGTTAAAAATAATAGAAAAATTCAAATCACCATCATTGAAAGTGCTCACATTCACTTACATGTACATGTATGAGAGGTTAAGTGCTTACAAGATTTTTAGACCATAATTTTTGCCTAGAAAATTTTGGTATTTTGGAAAAAGTGGTCATTTAGTGAGTGATAAAACACCAAACTTTTACACACCAAGATCCACAGTTCCCACAAAACTACCAGACTCAAAATATTTGCAACAGAAACTGCAGGTGTTCATTTACTGAGATCTCCATGTACTTGGGAAAAGGTGTAGAACAGAGGTGAAATGATGTGAACACTTTTCACAGTGAAACATGTTTCATTACTAATCAGAGTAATGCTGTGTTCACACTAGGGTGAAACGTGTTTAGTCTGGCTTATGCTGTGTTCACACTAGGGCGAAACATGTTTAGTCTGGCTTATGCTGTGTTCACACTAGGGCGAAACATGTTTAGTCTGGCTTATGCTGTGTTCACACTAGGGTGAAACGTGTTTAGTCTGGCTTATGCTGTGTTCACACTAGGGCGAAACATGTTTAGTCTGGCTTATGCTGTGTTCACACTAGGGCGAAACATGTTTAGTCTGGCTTATGCTGTGTTCACACTAGGGTGAAACGTGTTTAGTCTGGCTTATGCTGTGTTCACACTAGGGCGAAACGTGTTTAGTCTGGCTTATGCTGTGTTCACACTAGGGCGAAACATGTTTAGTCTGGCTTATGCTGTGTTCACACTAGGGCGAAACATGTTTAGTCTGGCTTATGCTGTGTTCACACTAGGGTGAAACGTGTTTAGTCTGGCTTATGCTGTGTTCACACTAGGGTGAAACGTGTTTAGTCTGGCTTATGCTGTGTTCACACTAGGGCGAAACATGTTTAGTCTGGCTTATGCTGTGTTCACACTAGGGCGAAACATGTTTAGTCTGGCTTATGCTGTGTTCACACTAGGGTGAAACGTGTTTAGTCTGGCTTATGCTGTGTTCACACTAGGGCGAAACGTGTTTAGTCTGGCTTATGCTGTGTTCACACTAGGGCGAAACATGTTTAGTCTGGCTTATGCTGTGTTCACACTAGGGCGAAACATGTTTAGTCTGGCTTATGCTGTGTTCACACTAGGGTGAAACGTGTTTAGTCTGGCTTATGCTGTGTTCACACTAGGGCGAAACATGTTTAGTCTGGCTTATGCTGTGTTCACACTAGGGCGAAACATGTTTAGTCTGGCTTATGCTGTGTTCACACTAGGGCAAAACATGTTTAGTCTGGCTTATGCTGTGTTCACACTAGGGAGAAACATGTTTAGTCTGGCTTATGCTGTGTTCACACTAGGGTGAAACATGTTTAGTCTGATCATGAATGAAAAATGTTTCACTGTGAAAAATGTTCACATCAGAAGGTGCATTGCAGAATCCTGACCGAAACATGTTTATTCTGAGCATGATCAAGACTATACAAATGTACCTCATGACATGAGGTAGTTTCGATCTAAGCAAGACGGGACATGTTAGCACAAATGCCGTCTTCTTGTTAAGCACTGCAATGCCCTTCATTCCTGAAGGGCTTGACAAGTGAGATTAAACCACAAATCTACAGTGTAGATGAGCTCTATTTTATTTACAGTTCATGTGTAATTATAAACTAAAAGATAAATTTTTATGCAAGTTTTATTATGATATGCCTTTTTAGTGAAACAGCATAAATTTTAGAAGCAGGTGTGAAATGTGTTTTGAAATTTACAACTAATGTGAACAATGAAATTGCATACAATTATGTTTACGGGAAATGTGTTTCGTTGAAACATGTTTACTCTAAACACAGCATTAATAAGATGTTTCAGCCTAGTGCGATGGCAGTATATTATTACCTTTTCATGCCAGTCATATGTTTCTAGGAGCTTGTCATAGAGGGCAGTTCTGTCTTCAACAGGATCTAAGCTTAACAGAGCAGTATTTCCCACAGATTGAGAGCGGTTTTCTGGTGATGCCAGTACATCGTTTGCTTTGTCCAACTCACTGTTTAAAAAGAAAAAAATAAATTTACGGATTACAAAAAAAAATTCCTATTTGTCTTAAGTTCTAAATGTGATTCCAAGTCTATAGAATTTCAAGAAAATTTCAACCAATTAAGCCTCAATAATGATCAGCATCATAGTTCTTCTAAGACTTGCAATATCTGTACTTAAATAATCAGAGAGGTCATAAGAATTGAAGGGCTGAGAGCACCACCGACTGTACATGTACATGTATGTCGAATTTTAGGCCTTTTTATTTTTTCTTGCTCAGATTTGTCCATTTTTGGCATGTGAACTGCAAATTAGTTGCAAAACATTGTTCAGAATTTTTTCTGTTGTTTTTTTTTCATCATTTTCAAGAAATAATGTCTGCAAAAAAAAATGTCTTCTGGCCGGAAGACATTTTTTTTGCAGACATTATTTCTTGAAAATGATGGAAAAAAAACGCTGAATCCCACTAGAAAAAATGAATCCCAAAGTTTACCTAAATTTCTCGATTTTATGCTGATTTTTCACTTCAGATGGCCAAGGTTGGGCCTGTGCCGCTAAATCCCACTCAAGAAAACAAAGAACCCCCCCGCCCCCCCCCCCCCCCCCCCCAAAAAAAAACAAAACAATCCCGAACCAAAGTTCATTTCCTCAAAATCGCTAAATTTTATCGCCAACAGTCAGCCTCTTAGTTTTCCACCATCACCCTTACGGACCTCCTTAGGTAGCACTCCCGGACCTCTGCTGCCGGCTCACAGCCTTTGCCTGCCTTGCCCAATTTTGGCCGGCCAGCAAGAACTCACTTTAAGCTGCCCAAAGCTGTATTTTAAGTGCCCAACCATGCATAGCAGACCTACATGTATCTTCCACTGTTGCAAAGCATGTCGGGAAATTTTACGGCAAAACCGAAATGGACCTTACCGCCTGAAAATTATAACAAAAATTATAACAAAATATTAAGCACAAACTTGCCCCCCAGCATACAAACGTCTGTAAAATTTCCAGACTTCGCGCAAAGCTATAACTTTGCGATTTTACAAGATACGACTCACAGACTTGGCTATTTTACCAATTTTGAGGTGCTCTTTCCAGCAGTGTCGTTAGATTCTCGCTACATGGCCAATATCAAAAGTTGAAAAAACCGTGGAAGGGTCTATTTCATTCACTGTATCAAATAAGATTTTAAATAGTGTTTTTACATGTATATGTAATTGTCCCTTTATTCTGTAGTTTAGCCGCAATTTGTTTTTTCACGCTATCATAAAATGTGCGATTTTATTGGCAATACATGTTACATAAAATAAAGAATATGCGATAGATACGTAATCTGTAGTAATAAACTGTATTCGAGCAGTTTCTCACCTTAAAACTTTGTACACGCTCACAAGATTTTTCTTCAAAGTTTGGGTGATATTCGCTCCCTTCCCCGCAGCTGTAGACTCGGTTGTGTCATTGGACGATTGAATCGTTACACCAGGATCAGCTGCAAGATCTTGGAAAACTCTGTTTACGGTCGATCTCAAATTATTTGCAGTCGAAATACACTCTTCTATACTCTTCACTTTGTCCGCCATATTTGCTTCCTACTAGTTTCCACTCTCTTTCCTTTTTCAGAGGTAACCACTGACCAAGACACTACCGTAGATATTGGTTCACAGGCCCGGGTTTACAGGTAACCTCTGGCTGACCAAAACACTATCCGCATGTACTTTCCAAAAGACAATGGCGAAAAAAATGCGATAACTTAGTCGGAGTTAATGAAAAAAAGTATGCGTCAGCTTTATGATTGCATTTCATTACTGGAAAGTACATGTGGATAACTTCGTTCTCTTGGCGATTGCGGGCTCAATTTCATAAATTAGTCACGATGCCTGGTAGAAATCGTTTCAATATAAAAGGAACAGTGGACAAGATGCTGGTCTTGCGTTAATATGGTGGAAATTTGGCCTCTTTCCGTTTTCTATCGAGCGTATTTCGGAACTATGAAGTTTAAAGAGCGATTTGCGTTTTGTCTGTGTGTAGTTTGTCTTCTAGTACCCTTCTTTTGGCTGCGATGGCAAATGTCGGATGATAACAAACACCCGTTAATGCTCTCAGTTAGCGATACACAATCTCTTATGGATGGAATGGACTTTAACAGAATGGATCACACGCATCGGCATCAGCGATCAAGCGACCAAACACTCAGGTCTTCCTCGGAAAGTACAGATCATATCAAACCGAACCTTTCTGTTGAAAGTAAACAGAAAAAAGGTTTAGGCAACGTGGATCCTGGAGACGAAAACAAGCGAAAGAACGCCAATGATGATGTGGATTATGAATATGATGATCCGTGGACATTGTGGAAAGACATGGTGAAGTCCCGCGAAGTTACTTCACCGAACGAAGCTGATTCTATGAATATGATATTAGAGGCAATGATGTACAAACCTATCGTGGCAGCGGGGGTGGGTTATAGAGGAACACAATTGAAAGCTTCTCTATTCCTTGAAGGAAAACAGAGAGTTGTTTTCAAACCTAAGCGGTGAGTCTGTACAAAACTTAACCTTGTTATAGCATTGATAATTAGTTAAACGTAACTGTATTAATTTTCAACGTACAATATTTCTATTGGTGTCACTAATGCGCCGATCAATTCGAAACATCAGTTGCAAAGTATACGCGGTTCAGTTGAGTATACAGGACGTAACAGATCGATCAAAATCGATCATCGAAAAGCTGGTCGATAAGTCAATAGTGGTCAATATTTGTCGATAATTGTCAATCGACTAGTTTAAATTGTCGATAAAAGTCGATAATCACAAGATTCAAGGACTGGTTATCGATTTCTATCGACTATTTCACCTTGAGCGACAAAGGGAATTTTCCTTGCTATTAACGCATGCTACTAAACATAACTCGATCGATTTTTATAAGCAGTGCAATGAGCTGTAAAGCTGTGTAAAGCAATTAATAAAAACCTGAAAAAGTAAATGGTATGTTCTTCCATGGTTTCGTTTGCGTTCTTAAAGTTGATTGAGCGATTTTCGTAGGACTTTGTCAAAAACGATTTCCCTGAGTGCTCGCGATTTGTTTTATCCGCCAGTAGTTGAAAGGATTAAAACAACCTTTGCTCGTTTTCCCGCTAAAAATATCCCTTAAAGCGGCTTGTTCGATTGACCTATCACAATGCTGCAAAGCGAGTGACGTAACGCTGCGATAGTGTTGTGTGTTTGTTTGTTGTTTTGGTTGTGTTCATGCGTAATCAATTCAAGGTCATACGAAGATTGTACTAAGCGGATGAGTCGGACAAAAGACAAAGAGAGGAGGTAATTAAATCTGATTAAATACACGTACGTCTGTGTACTTGTGTGATTCGATTTGCAAATAATTGAAGCCTACTTTTGCTGGAAGGAAATAGAAATATGAAGAGTAATTTCGCTTTAATGTAGCTTCAGATTACAGTGCAAAATAAAATATTGAAATTTCCGACGGTATGCATCTGTGGTCTTGTTCTCTATAGGCTCTAAATAATGTTCTTTAGTTTTCGATACTTTTCGATTGAAGTCGATAGAAATCGAACTTTAACAGTAAAAGTCGATCAAAATCGATAATCACAAGGATTCAAGTCCTCGATTTTTATCGACTTCCGATATTGGTCGATTAATTATTATCGACTTTAATCGACAGTGATCGATTTTTATCGACTATCGAAATTATCGATCTGTTACGTCCTGAGTATATTCTCGAGGAAAATACTAGCTAGAATAAATCAGAAAAACTGAATGCAAAGTGTATTTTTTATTCTCACTAAAAACATTTTATCATTAGGAGGGGCACTTGACAGTCAAATCCAGTGCTAGGGTGGGGTATTTGAATGCAATTTTGGCCCAAGGGGATGGGAATTTGAACAAGTCGCGCTTCAAAGGGGAGGGGGGGAGTTGACGTTTCATAACAATAGCAAAAAGTATGGCAATATTATTTTCAAGCACTGGGTCAATTTAATTGGATATATAAATACACATAATAATAATATTTCTATTATATTATAGAAATATAATACAGAAATATCAGTTGATATCAGTTGATATCATTCAGTTAGTACACTGTTAGGTTATATGGGTACTGAAGGTCTAATGTATTATCAAGGACAATAAATTGTTAAAACATCAAGCCTGTCTAGTGATGTTGAAAGGACAAAAGTGTTAAATTTAAGATTGTCCCAGGCCAGACACTTGTTGAGGAAGAAATCAAAGGTATATCAATATTCAATTTTACAACAGTTGCATTCATATTTGGTGCTGTATTAACATTAATGTGTTAATTTAATTACCAAATTATGAATGTATATGTTGTAGTTCATTTTTATCCTTGGTTCAATTTTTATTTTTCATTGTTCTTTTCTATGCTAATATATGATAATGAATATAAAACCAAGGAAAATAAAAATTGAACCAAGGATAATATTGAACTACAACATATATAAACTTCCACCAACAACTAGTGCATGTACCTCCTCATTACAACCATATATTATGATACCTGCAAGTAACAGCTACATGTTGTACCCGCTATTGTAGAGTTTCATGTTCAATGTCATACATATATTATGCTTTGTCACTCCATTTTACTCTCGCCCTCTCACAAAAAACTATATATTACTTACGGGTAATTGAGTTCAAGCATGCAGTGTAGAGTCACTCTCCAATAAACAACCATCCTGGGGACTGGGAGATTGGTCACTTATGAGAATTCCACAGAATTTGCATTTGACTAAGCTATTAAGACTATTAAGATGGACACTGATGGAGAAAATTCTTTGTAGTCATTTAGAAAGATAATGTGAGAGTGGTCATTCAGAAAGAGCCAACTGTTCTCAGACATATGCTGTATTTAAATTCCCTTCTAAAGCATCAATCTCCAGTAAGTGAAGACTACATTTTATAATCTTAATGATGATCACTGACTGGGTATTTAAGTGGACAAGGCTGAACTCTGTATGAAAGCAAAAAACCAGCACAAAATTAATGAGATTTGTGCATTAAGGCCACAATATATATGTATGGAACATGATCCTGCTGTAAGTTACATAATTAGATCTTGCATAATATCCTTGTGCTTGCACTGAGTTAAGAGGCTTGAACACATGTTCCACAGGAGTATGTATTTTGTATCGTTGAGTGTGGAATAAAACTTCATCATTTTAAAGAATACAGCACATATCTTTACACCTGCATGAGGACAATTAACAACAACAAAATTTGTCAGGTCTTTGGACATACTTCTAGCTTGCCAGGACTTCAACTCAATGTCTGATAACCTGTGATAAGTAAATCATTCTCATTTATCCTTTGTCAAATTGTTTTCACAGGTATTCCAGAGACTATGTAGTGGAAGGAACTCCATATTCTGGTTTTGACAGACACAATGGAGAAATAGCAGCATTTCATTTGGATAGGTACTGAGTACAGTCAATATATACTGAGTTTAATTTCATTGAGACTTTTCAGTGGCTTTATTAGAACAATGCTCTTATTTCTCCTTATATTTTTGTCACCAATATATCATTTTTTAGCTCAACTCAAGCCGCTTTATTTTTAATCCACTGAAAGAAAATGAAAAAATACCTCTTGTTTGCATGTTTCCTGCCCCATGATGTACTTATAATCATTTTTTTTTTACTAATTTTTCTAACTTCTTAATAACAATGAGCACAACCTCTTGAATAAATGTAAACAAATATCAGCTTCAAGTACCAGAAAGACAAACATTTATTAACAACACATGCCAAAGTGAAAACGTTATGCCTAAATGGTACTAACATCAACATACTAACTAAAGATAAAAAAGGGTTGCCAGGAGGGAGTCCATTATTGTTGACTTACCAAATTCCCATTTCTTTGAATACATTTACTGACAATGTGGCCTCTTTTTGTGTTTGACTTATCTAATGTCACAAACATTATTCCCACAGAAATTTAGCAGGCCAAGTTTTGGCAAATATTTAGGCAAATTCTAAACCCCATAAAAATCAAAGGCATTAGGGAAGCTGCCAGGTTTGGTTAGTTATTGAAACATCTACCTCTTTCACATGGCTAAGTTATTATTCAGCTTTACATGTAGAATTCTCCTTGCAGAATTTTAGGCTTCTACAGAGCTCCACCAGTTGTTGGAAGAATAGTCAACTTAGAGGAAGAGATAGAACCAATTGGCGAGAAGAAACTATTGGATACATTCTTTAAGGAAGGTTAGAAAGCTATGTACAGTGTGGTGCTTTCTTATAAAAAGAAGGGTGATTAAATAAATGTAATAAGCTGATGTTGATAAATAAGTTTGCAATTTTTATTTTTTATAGGTGGAAATACTTGTTTCTATGGCGTGTGCTACTACTGTAAGAAAGCTGAAGCAGCATGTGCCAATGGTACAGTCATGGAAGGCTCCGTGACACTGTGGCTTCCACCAGGATGGTCTCTCAAGAACTGGAGACATCCGTGGCAGAGGACGTATCGTGATGACAGAAAAGCATTGTAAGTAATTCCAAAGTACTGTCCTGGTTGAAGAAATTGCCTTGTTAAAATGTCCAGACAGTGTTACTGATATACATATTAAAACTGACTCAACAAATTATTAAGGATTTGATTGAAAAGTCACTTTTTGACTTTAGGAGAGAAACTGAATCTATAAAAAGGTTTAGAATCAGTGCCTTGTACAGCATAATAAACAGCAGGGGTTCACAAAATTGCACGAGTAACATAGGTGATAACTTTAAAATAACAACAGTGGCAATTTGTGGGTTCTATCAAAAAACTGTAGTTGTATAAAGAGCTTAATTAATCTCAAATATCTTGGCCGGTGCCCGTTCTTGAAAAGCCCCCGCCTGAAATTTCACAAGGCGGCCCACTGAGCCCTAATTGGCCAACTGGAATAAACCTTAAAACAGTACCACAGGAAAGTACAACTCAATAGCTTTAGGATTTCATTTAACAAAACACAAAAGTTCAAACCACCTTGTACTGCATAATCGACGACACCACAGGAAAGTAGTTTAAAAGGAAACATTTTGTTACCCCTTGTAAGACATACAATTACATAATATGTCTTCTTATTTGTTTAGATGGGAGACTGATAACAATTACTGTAAGAAAAAGGTGCTAAAAACGCCGCCATATGATTCTGGACCTCGGCTTCTCGATATTATGGATACAGCACTATTCGATTTTCTAATAGGTTAGTAACTCTTGTGTTTACGCTTGAGTCGAATATACATGTATGCTTAAACAAAGAATACACAAATCACATTATAGATGGCACAGTGATTTTGTTCTACTGAATTTGTTTAATTGCTGGAATGTGAGCAGTCTCTTATTTTTCTTTTAGCCAGTTGAGTGAGCTCTAAATGATGTACAACAAATAGAGAGTCATCAATGAATAAAGAAATTCGTTCTTTAGACAACCATTTTGTGATTGTATATTTTTTATACATTATTATAGGAAATTAACGCTCCTGTAAATTAAGGTCTTTGAAATTAACGCGACTTAAATTAGCGCGAATTGGAGGGAAAATTTCTTTCGAATAAAGGAAATTAACGCGAGAGAGGGGGAACATTTTCAAAATAAAAAAGGGATGTTGAGAACCGCTCTTCTGAAACGAAAAATGAACTGGAAATATTGCAGATGGCATATCTTTAAGGCTTTTACATTGTAAAAGATTTTAAAATAGTGTGCAGAAAAGAGAAGGTTATTGTTTCTTAGTTGCTATTATGTGTTCGGACGGTATCCAGAATTTGGGGTGAAATTAAGGTCTCGGAAATGAACGCTTCACTTAAATAATGTCGTGGAAATTAACGCTCACGCTCTCGCGTTAATTTCATGGAGCGTTAATTTCCTATAATAAGGTATACAAAAATGAAAAAAACTACAACATCATTTCTTTAAGTACATTGAGGTAGGAGAGTTAATCTTATCGAATAAAATCACATCACAATTCAAGTGACAAAAGCCTTCTTCAAAGTGTTAAGGTGGCTCGACTGGATTTTTTGGAGGCGATACCCCCCAAATTTGAGCATCAACTACGACGTCATTAACAACGCTATGGAAAAACGGTCACCACAGCTGTATTAGATAAAGATAGACCAGTGTTAAATTAACATCGGAGTTGCCATAGCAACGTAATAACGCCATGACGTTTTTTACTTGCCGTCGTATTTGGGATTGAACAAATTCTATAAGAGCGTTTTAGAAATTTTGGGGGATGAAGTTTTGGGGATAATAAATACAGTGAAAAACATACTATCGACATAATTGGCTAATATCTAAAAAAAACGATGCACTTTGGGAATGCAGAGTGGCTCCAATTTGTGCGCGGCCAAAACCAGTGTCATATTACACTGTGACGTAAATAGTTGTACAAACTGCTGCGGGAATATAGAGAACAAGAGAGCTGACAAGAGACGTCGCTAGAGGTGGACCAATATTATGTGGCGAGCGGCCTCAAACATACGAGATATTAGAATTCTTCGATAACAGAGGGTGTAACAAAGCTTTATTTTGCTCCAGAGGAAAATAGGCCGACGAAATACACGAAATTTGTTCGCCGACATCGGAAAGGGTACGTCAAGGGATGTTGTTTTCAATATGAAAGCGCTTATTGTTAAGATTAATATTATTTTACAAAAGAAAAGAAAATTCCGGCCGATGAGGCCGTTTAATCAAGCATAATTTTCCCAATCCATATAAATCCATATATACTCCCATATAAAAATGACGGGGGTGCTCGTTGTACCTTTTAGGGGTCAAAATTTGTAGATTGGTACCGCTTAGGGTACTAAAATCTGAAATCACTACCGTTAGAATTATCGCGGTACTTTTTAGGGTATGAGCCGAATAAATATGGCAGAATATGACATGTGTTGTTTTCGAATTGGTACCTCTTAGGGGTAAAAATTATTTTGAGCCACGCCCATCAAACAAGATTCTGGTACCTTTTAGGGTGTTTTTCGAAAATTTCCGACGAGCACCCCTGTCATTTTTATATGGGAGTTCCCCCCCCCCCCCCCCCCCGCCCCCCACCCCCGGGGGGCAAAATGACCATCATGCTAAAGGATTCCAAGGGAATTATAGCGTAAACAAACCAATGTGTCATACTATTTACGTAATTTACGTCATCACGTACGCCCACTCGCCCCAGGCTATCCAAAAATTGGAGCCACTTTTCAACCGAAGTGACGCATCTTCGAGGGGTTAAAAAACCGATTTTCTTTCGTTTCCTCGGGAAATGATTATTGTTTTCGTTCTTTGGACATAATAAACTAATGAAAAACGGAGAAAAAAAATCATTTCATAGGCACTTTAACAAATTTTCATCTTTATCTAATACAGTTGTGATGACCGTTTTTCCATAGCATTGTTAATGACGTCGTAGTTGATGCTCAAACTTGGGGGGTATCGCCTCCAAAAAATCCAGTCGAGCCACCTTAAGTGCCTCACAGACTGAGTACTAAGTTACCTTATTGAATAAACCAACTGTTCATCACCAGGAAACGCGGACAGACATCACTATGAGACGTTCAAAGACGAAGGAGATAGTGGAATGCTGCTACACCTTGATAATGCAAAGAGGTAATTATTGGTTATTGGCATTACTTTTTTATTTATTTCATCTATCCATTGGTTCGCTTCTTCATTCATTCATGTACTTTTTTCCAACTGAGTTCATTCCTACGACTTGCTGCAGAAAGCTCAAACACCATTTAAAAATGCCAGAACCTCCGTATACCTTTTGCCAACGACGTATTCACGGCCTCGACAAAACAGAAAATTCAGAAATTTAGGTCGGCAATGCTCGGAGTATATCTTATTGTTACTTATTTTCGCGATTTTAAAAAATTCGCGAAATTTAATACGCGCGAACAAAAGATTGCGCGAGATTTAAACACGCGAATTTTAAATGTTCTTAGCCCGGGCCTTGTGGTGAATTGTCTGAATTAAAACTCTAAGTGTCTGTCCTTGAAAACGTCTTTCAGGTCTTCCGCTAGCACTCTTCCTCTGATTCACTGCTTTCTTCTGCAGCTTGTAGTTCGGCCGAAACCTATTTAGAGCAGTCATCAAAATTTCCATTTATAGGCTCCTTGTGGTTACCAATCTTGCTTTTAATTATGTATATTATAATGGTTTGTGACAAGTGCCCTCAGCTCAGGGTTTAAAATAAAACACTGACAAAATCGCGAAATTCAGTACACTTTTGCTCTAATTTTCCTTGCAATCGCGAAAATTAATGCTCGCGAAATTCGGCTCCCGTATTTTCGCGAAATTAAGTACGCGCGAAAATTAGTAAGAATGAGGTAGTTTTACTTCAAGCATTACCGTTCTGAATTTCTATATTGCGCTCGCTTGTCTCGTCAATTTAATGAAAACAGACCCAAAGTGCAAAAGGGGCTGAGCTTGTCGAGAAGTTTCATACCAATGAAGACTTAATTCTACCCCAGACAATCAAGCTAAACAAACTACTGATACTCCTGGGTTAAAATGTCAGTCACCAACAACAGCCTTGCGACATAAGCTACTCTAGCCTGGACGATCACTCTAGACAGACTTGTTTTGCTTTTGTTCTCTTCTAAGATTAATCTCGACCCCTGACGCACTTTTAACCCATTGCAATGATCCACAAAGCAGTTGATGATTTATAACTCGTTATTTTTTTTCTTTAGTTTTGGTAATCCCCATCACGATGAAATGTCTATTCTTGCTCCAGTTTATCAATGTTGCAGGTAAGCCAATAGCAAAATTCAACATTTATGATAGCATTTGATGTTTTCTAGTAAATTTCGCGTTTGTTTTCGAGAACATTCCGAGCTCGAAAAATGTATCAACAGAGATTCAATCGCGTATTAATTTTGAGCGGGAGTTTATAAATTCTTGTAATTTAATTTATGGCACAAATTTGGCTACATTACCATGAAAATAGCCTTCACTGGATAGAAACAAAATCCGTTAAAAGTAATTTTCGTGTTCCCTGTAAAGTAAGAAGAATTTGGTTGGCTAATTTACGTTATCGACTCAGTCGATAAAACCAACTTCTTGTGCTTCACCCCCACCGACGCAGCACCACAGTTTCTCTAGAAACTAACCCCATTCATTCCCTGTAAAGTAACACGGGTTTTTGCGTTTTGCGTTTTGTTCGGCTGTTGGGTGGGTTGAGGCGCGAGGTATCATTCGTTCTAAGGCCGCGCAAGTCCTTCTGACCAATCACAATAAAGAAGTACATGAATCAACAAAAAATGGCGGCAACTGGGCGTGGACAAGGCCCTGGGGGCAAGCCTGGATAAGCGCGGGAAAATGTACAAGCAATGAACCAATCAGAACTCGAAGCAAGAACAGGCAATCGTTAACAAACCAAGTTACTTCAGCATTGGTCTTAGCTCCGGCCATCTTCCTATATTAAGGCGGGACTCAACCTAAATTTGAATGAAATTTTAAGGGGTTTAAAGAAGGAATAGAAGAAAGAAAATGATTTTTGAAACACCAACAGACAGTTGATACCCACGCAAGAGCGCCCCAGGTTGCTAGTGGACTATTTTGGTGCCCATCTATTAATTATTAACTTTAAATTCTAATTTTAAAACTTCATTAAATCTTCAATATTTCTTATTTCTCTAAATTTTACAAATCCTTTGAGAAAAACTATTTTCTCCCAAACATACCCAAAAATCACCCAAAAATTTGCAAAACACCCCATAACATAGATTCATGAGATGAGCGTAGGGTTTTTGGATTGCTTGAAACGTGAACGTAAGATTTTTTCATGAAAGCCATGCTAAGTGGCGGGAAAATGTGGCGTTCAGGTTAAGTCCCGCCTTAAGCAATTAAGGTGTTAACACCCGTATTTTGTGTTATAGAATTCGACGGTCAACATGGAATCGCTTTCTGTCAGTTAGCAATCAGAAGACGTCCCTCAGCGAGGTTTTGCGTAAAGCGACAAAAGATGATCCGGGGGCTCCAGTTCTATCGGACCTTCAATTTAAAGCCATCGATAGAAGACTTAATATCGCTATTGACACGGTTAAAAAATGCATCAAACTACATGGGGAAAAGGCAGTCTTAATTTCCGACGAAGTGGTGTAGGAAAGCTCTAAATATAATTGAGCCTACACGTCACGCAAATACAAACGAGGTGTATGGCTCAGAGCAGTGAATATATCTTGTTTCCATGCCATTTTGTGACTACTGCGTCGATTATTACAAGAGCTTCCTACAGCAATCGATCTGGAAATTTAATATTTTACTGGATGAAAAACAAAGCCTTGGCATAGATATTTATTTTGAAATTGCAACCTAAATTATCGATAAAAATACATTGGTAGATCGGTACGTTTATAAATGTATCGTGGAATGTACATTCGTAGGGTATTTTGGGAAATACTGTCAATAGTTCAGTTAGCTTTTTAAATTTTTGAAAGGAGAAGAAGAAGGGAAACAAATGATGTTTCACGATAAATACAGTTGAAGCCCGTCCATTTATACGGTTTCAACGTTTGTTCAACAACCGTTCAACATTTGTTGAGCGAATGTTGAAACCGAAAAAGATTTTTTTCTGGAAGCCGTTTTAATATTTTCAGCATACATTCAACGTTTTCCAAACATTCATTGCACAGACCTGTGAACATTCTCTGGCTCCATTTACGCGCTTGCTTTTATTTAAAGAAATGTTGAACAAAGTGTTCAAACGGCTTCAACACGATACAACATTTTCGAGAACAAAGGAAATGTTGATGCGATGTTAAATCAAAATTTACACCAACTTAATTTGTTTCAACAACGTTCAACAACTAGATTTAGTTTTATAATATAGCTGCTACTGTAATTATGAGAAAGTATTTTTAATGGAGAAAACTAAAATCTTTTGCAGATAGAAAATAAAAAGTTATGGCAAATGTGACACAAACGCACGCACCTAAAAAAATATAATAATAAATATAGTTACAGTTGTTTCTTCCAGATCTCAGTCAAACGCCTTAATGATAATTTCAGGGGGAGGGGGAGGAAGGGGGCAAGCAACGACCTTTGATCTTGCCGCATATAAGGGTTATACGACTGCAGCACGAGAAAAGAAATATGTCAATCAAACGAGACGCTTTTCTCGGGCAATCATATAACCAACAATCGGCGACAAAATTGTTGAGAGACTTTCGTTTAAAGGGGTTTGTTTTGGGAAAATAACAAACTCCGAAAACCACCACCCCCTCCCCCTCCCCCTCAACCAATGTTGCAGGCGGCGGGAAGAAGAGAGACCCTGGGAACGAGGTTGTAGATGGATCAGTTTGCCTCTGTCGAGGAGTGTGAAGATGACTTGTTCTACAGTTTCTTCTTTTCTTGAGAACACTTTTTTGTCATTCCTGGTAAAGCTACCCTTCCCCAGGATATACGTTACCCCGGTTACAGGATATTCTCCGTGAAAAAACCTTCCGAAGTATAGTTGTATCTGCATGACAGGGTTAACAAAGAAGATTTTACGGTTTACTCCTCCGATACTGAACTCATTAGTCATAAAATGTTACTTTTAAATTAAAACAACAAAGAGATACAAAATAACGTTTATTTGTTGTACATTAGACAGTTCTCAAGTACTAGAATGCGTTTTAAAAATATATATATATTCCTTTACTGTACGATCATCCTTCATTTGTATCGCGCGAGTATCTTGGCGGCGAGGCCGCCAGCCAAGATACTCGCGCGATACCCCAAACAAGTGAGCCTGCGAGCAGGCTATTTTATATATAGCCTCCAATCTGTGTTTTCGTTTCCCGGAAGTCGTTACAGAAAAGTTTGGCGACATTTATTTCCGCATCAGATTTCATTTTGTTCTATTTCTTGCGGCTTCGAAGAAATGTGATCCTGGCTGAGCAACAACTTGTCAAACATCCCTGTCCCAAATGATTTCAGTCGAGTTCGAATAACGAATAACAAGGTTTCAAAGTCATTTTATCAGGAAGTGTTTTCTTTTTTTTGGCAACTCTGTTTTTTACAGCCTGCAGTGCGGGCGTGTTTTGGCGGGCCAGTGCTGTATGTTCGGGCTCGGCCGCCATCTTGGATTCTCTGCCTGACGCCCACCTCGTTGGCCGCATTACCTACTCTCCCCAATCTTTTTCTAATTTCATATTCCAAGATGGCGCCTAAACATTTCCGAAGGAAATATTCAGTGCTCACTAGCCACAGAATACGCCTAAATCTTTCAATGACCTACTGAAAGACGTAAATATATGCACACTACTTTCCGGGGGCACACTTAGCCAATTCATTGCATATTATCTATCCGCCATTAGGTCTGTCATTGTTCAATAGCCGATTATTATTTATAATCTAGATCAAAGCATAAAGCAATAACCAAAACAGGACCGTATAATAAGATAAAACTGATCACGCACTTCACTTGTAAAACTCAATTCTCTCAAAACTCCTGTTCCAGGAGCCTCTATTTTTTTTTAATCAGCGGTTGGCGAAATTTGAAGAATTCCTTGGAATTTTAGGCCCTTTAGGACTTTTTTTTAAATTTAGATCAATTGTGGGAATTTTTGGAGCTCTTACTAAAATGTTTGACTTTATTTGTTGAATGTCAGAAACTCCTGGTCAGAAAGAATTTTTTAAGTTTTTCTCGCCATACTCTAGTGGTATTTTGATCTCATTTCATTTTTTTTCCGCAGGCATTTTCTCCGATATGTCATCTGCGCACGCTCAAATAACTTTACCGCTGTGAAACAAGAACTGCAATACAAAACAATAATGGCGGGAACGTGCCACAAAACATTAACTAAACAGAGTAGTGTCTAGCGCAAGGCCAGGCTCGTTGTCTGATGCCGTCACTAGTTTAGTTCCCTGGCATAATCCTAGACCATTTCCCCTTCATTGGCCTTCAATCCAAACACAATTGGAGATGGCGGATTGTCACCAGACTCCACCTGGGTAGCTGCAAAAATAAGAATCATAATTGTGATAAATAATCGAATTTTGGGTAGATTATTAAGAAAGGTACCATTTGCATCTGACTTTATAACTGAAATCTGTGACGAGTGCTATCATAATCAATTTAACCAATCGAATTCAAGAACAACCGCAAATTTCGTTTTAGGAAAAAATGGAAAACAAATGGTACCATAGGAAAGCACTACTAAACACGGCTTTTATTGTAGGATTTAATCCACAAGAGAACCATATGGGGACTCAAGGTTTTGCTGTGGGAGTGAAAAGGGTTGGTAACTGAAATAAGGTGAGTCGCACACAAGCAACAGCTAGGTAGCCCACTCGGCCGGAGCTTAATCCGGTTTCGTAGCATGTTGCAACTAGGAGTGTTGCAGCTACTCCCCCCTGGATGGGATGCTAGTCCATCGCAGGGTTACCCCAAACATTTTGTGGCCGATACCCATTTTTACACATGGATGGAGAAAGACAATGTGAATAAAGTTTGTTGCCTGAGGAAACAACACGACGTCCAATGAACCACCGACCTTCGAACCTGAAGCCAACACTCTAACCACTACACCAATTACGTTAATTACATTACGTTAATTACATTACATTAATTACATTACGTTAATAACATTACATTAATTACATTACATAAATTACATTACATTAATTCAATTAATTTTCATTTTTCAACCAGCAAATATGATCGCCTTGTTAGTTGTCGAATTGTCAGGGTTTAAAATAGAACATGTTTTACTTTGAGTGTCATAAAACCAACACCAAAGTAGTTACTCTGGGCAACCACAACAGACAATCCCATGAACCAATTAGAGCTCGAAGCAAAAACTTGTAGCCTGCGCTAAGTGCGGGTAAACGCGAGCGAGCAAGTCACGCGATTGATTTTTTTTTTAGAAAGTGGCGCGATATATTTTAGCCAGTTACAAAGCCATAACAACTGACGACTGGGTAAGATACTTACGATGTGGATTAGCACAAAGTAGTTTCCACACTAGCTGAGAAAGGAATTCGTTTTTCCGATGGCAAATGTACAGAAGGCCAATCAAAACACACACGGCCAAAGCAACGAAACCACCAATTGCAACCAACCAAATAGCATTGTTTTCTTTTTCCTCTCTTTCGCCATAAGCCGCGGCATCTTCTGAGCCCACACGTTTTGTTACAGTGGATTCAGTAGACGTTTGCGCAGTTGTGCCTTTTGTCCGAGGCGCACACTTGATGGTATTGACGTCATAGCGACACACTTGATTGACAGGCAGGCTGGTCTGCTCACTACACTGTTTTTCTTTATCTTCATCTTTGCTATCGGTGCAACACCAGGAGCATGGGTGACAATCGCCGGTTATGGCTCGATAGTATCTGTCGTGTGAATAAAAAAATATGTGTTTAGTTCTGTGATGTTAACAATCACTGTGAAATAAAAAAAATGGCTTGAAATCAGTAGTATCGCCATGCAGTAGTCTGTCTAGTATTATCGTTCGGGTGATGGAAGTTCTGAAATTATCAGAGTTGTTGTTGTTGTTGACATTGCCGTTAACTTGAGCAGTTTAAGCGGAAGCCATCCTCAAAGTCAAGTGAAGGGTGTATCTCAGTAAAGTTTACGGCAATGACCACTTGAGTTGCTGTTCTGATGGTTAGTAATTAATGCCGTAATATTAATGCATGTAAAAACTACTCTTGAAACATCAGTTTAATGTTAGTTTCGAGTAAACCTCATGTTCGCCCGAAGAAGGCTCGCAGTAAGACTTTAAAACGTCGCGATTTACATGTACATCCAACGTGACTACATCATGGGACACAGGATTATACGCTACGTCATTGTATCGTGCCACGATAAAGAATGGACACCTTTTTAGAACTTTTAAAATTGACCAATCGGATCATGGACCTGAGAGGTACAACCATGAACAAACGATACACTATATACCGGCTTGACGTTGTAGATGACTGCTCCTTAGAATGACGGCAGTCACGGTTATCAAAACAGCCCTGGCACTAGCCAAAAACCATAGACCATAGCTTCAAAGCATTTTCTAGGTACTAACAACAAGTCAAAATTTCCCCATAAATAATTTATGAATTCTTAAAGATAACGTACCCAGCGTTACATTTCCCGCAAACTGCGTTCTTCGACGCTATACAAGGACTAATGGTTTCCTCGTTGGGATCACAGATTGTGCATGGCTTACATGAAGAAATATCGTGCTTGTTCGAGTACCCTTCGCCTTTTTGACACGGAACACATTCCACACTGACATCAGCCGTGATACGTGATCCGCACTGCGGGACCAAACCGTGACCCTCGGGACAATCCGGGCAGTTGAAGCATTCAGCTCCACTTGGTTTTAGGATAGTAATTTGGTTCCATCTGCAGCTCCTACCTAATGTAGCTTGTGCGGAGACCTGACAAATAAATAGTGTAAGGCCCAGTTCAAACGCCGAACTTCACATATTCCGAATCTAATGCAAATGAGCAAAATCTGTGACGTTCGACGTTTGAACCGGGCCTAATGTACTCAATCATTAGTATAACTAGAGATCTAAGGGAGGAGAAGAGAAGTGAAAAGACGCCCTGGTCATTTTTCACAGCATCCAGGATAGTGTGCACATTTAAGGCGTATACATATGTCACTTGGATCCAACTTACCCACAGGATAAACAGGATATCGGCTGATACTCCGGCGACATAGGATTTTGTACTATGCGATGTATTTCATCCAATAATAAAGTTCATAGGAGTGCCGGATCCTGGGGATAATCCCAATTTCTCACCCCCGACACTCCTTATTTAGAAAAAAAAAATATCAAACTCGAAGCGCCGAAATGTAAAACTATTCAATTAACATTTGATATCCAATCGGGTTCAATAGCGTTGTCAAACGAATTTAACATTTCATCAACCCAGGACAAGTTGCGATGTTGAACCACAGGCATCCCATCCTCTGTTTGGGTGGTGTGATTTACATCCGTATTTGGCCGCATCGGTTTATCAAACGAACCTTACTAAATGCAAAATTTAGGGTTCTTAAAACGATGAAAATGAAATAAAAACTCTGAAAATCATTGCCATGTTGTTTAACTTTATTTTTCAGTGCGTATTTTGGTGATTTGTAACCCGCGAAAGCGGCATTTTCAAAATAGCGGTCCGCGACCCACTCAAAAATAGAGAAAAAGAACTTTTGAAGATAGTTAGCCTGTGGTTGAAATTGTTTGTGGTCGTTTGTTGCGGGCTTATTTAAAACTTGTTTGCGAACCATCTGTTGTTAACCTACAACTTAACCGTGGACTAATCCATGTTAGTAGATTATTTAGTTAATTAATTAATTATTACGGTATATTAGTTTTATTGTAAGAGGGCCATTATGAAAACTACTGGGTGACCAGTAATTAATGTATCCACCCTCGATAAATAAAGCTTGGGACACTTAAGAAAATGCTACACGATGACAACATTTTTCGAAGAGAGAAACTATCGTTCCATTTCCAACCCCCCCCCCCCCCCCCCCCCCCCCCCCCCCCCCCCCCTTCCCCCCAATACAAAGTTGAGACATTGTGGCTTGGTTATATGCATAAAGCTCAACATTGTATTGGGGGTGGGGAGGGGGAGGTAACGACAAAGGCAATTTGTGGGAGAAAAGGTTAAGTGTCCCAAGACTTCTGACCACGATTGTAGGCCTACATCTTTTCTCGAACCCCAAATGACGTTTTTATCTCTCCAAAAATAAAAACGTACTCCTGGGAGTTACCTTAAAGACATTAATTTTTGTTGTCAGTAAGCCCATTTAGAGGTCATTTAATAAAAGTTGCGAATTTGATAGCAAAAAAATGAACCTTCAAGTATTAAAAGGCAAAATGTTGAACAAAAAAGTTCAAAAAAACTGCGTGACACTTGTGACACAATAAATAATGGAAAATGTTAATGTTGAAAAGTGCCAAATAGACAAATAGACAAAATAGACAAAATGTTGAACAAAAGTTCAAAAAATTGCGTGGCACTTGAAATTGACATTTCACTGAAGGAGGGCTAAGCCCGAAACGTCTGGAAAATTTTTACTTTTCAACATTAACATTTTCCATTATTTACTTCTAAAAGGCCCTACATGTGAATAAACAGAACAACCATGAGTTTTCGAGTGCTTTGATTACTGAAGGTTTACAGTTGGTTTTGTGGTCGCTTCAATTTCATTTCATTTCCCGTGCGATAAATCACTGGTAGATACTATTAAAATTACAACACACCCAGTCAGGAAATAATAAACTTAAAGTAATTTTGCATAAGCATATTATTACCGCTTTGTAAAGATCAAGACGGGATTTTTCCTTTATTATCGACAACAATAAGGATGTCAACAAGCTTTTGTTTACAGGTTATCATATCTCTGCAGCCCGACATCGAAAGTGAAAGCGAATGTAATACCAATAACATTACATCACTTTCGTTTTTGTGTATTGGGGAAACACATGAATCTAAATTGTTCTTGAACTTTCGGATTGATGTCTTATCCTGTTGTTGTTTACTGGGGTCTATTACCTTTCACAAAGAAATTCAAAAACTAATTTAAAGCTGGAAAAGTCTTGAATAATTTAGATGCTAGGTTTGGCATTTAGCGAAAAATAATTTGTGCTGCCCTCATTGTGTTTGCATTATCATTGCAATAGAGAAAATGACGCTATTAATATAATTATAAAATGTTGCACAGATTTAATTTAGTCAAATTAACTTTCAAAAAAGCTTCGGTTGTAAAAGAACCGATCCCTCATGGTTTTTAATTAGGCAGAGTTGTCTTGCTGAGATCAATTTACAATACAATACAATAATCTTTATTTATACTCGAATTGAAGATAGCAATAAGATGATCGACCAAAAAGACCTATTTTTTCGTACCCCATCTCGGAAGAAGAGGTTTAAGGTGGGGTGGGGGGACTAATTGTCATCAATTGTGCCTAGTCATTATAAACGTATGTGGAAAAAAATAAAAGTGATTACTCATGCTTACTCGTGGAAATTATGAAACTCACCTTACTCATGTAAAAACAGGAAAAAGAAACAAAAACCGCGAAGATATTCATGTCGAGGAGCGTATACATAGCTTTG
The DNA here is from genome assembly GCA_024195265.1 of Dendrophyllia cribrosa. Classification (NCBI taxonomy): domain Eukaryota; kingdom Metazoa; phylum Cnidaria; class Anthozoa; order Scleractinia; family Dendrophylliidae; genus Dendrophyllia; species Dendrophyllia cribrosa. The sequence continues at coordinate 54,413,227 of JAJLRJ010000003.1, forward strand.
CACTGTCACAACCCTGAAACTGTAAAAGATGATTCGCTTTGAGTGAGTAAAACAAGGTGAGAATTTTTCGTTGCTTTCTTATTATTTGGGGAGAAGGGGGTAAAAGGAATCTAATGGTGGGTGTCTTGACCGTTTAATTTTTCCTCTGATTCCAAATTCCGGGCGAAGTTATTTACAACATAAATTGTCTAAATTGTTCCCTGTACATTTAATTTATTTTTTACCTACTCCACTCTTCCTCGACTCCCAATATAATAATAGTAATATTTTGAGCTTGCAAAGTCATTATTCACTAGAAAAGTTGTCAATATATTGCATTTTGCCACCACCTCAGTGTAACCTCTCTCCCCCCACCCCCCCCCCCCCCCCCCCCCCCCCCACCCCCTTCCTCCCCAAGAGGCGGGAACTAAAATTAAATATAACTGAATTTCTGATCGTCGCCAAAGTGTTTCAAAAACAAGTCAACCGAAAAAAGGAAAATTTAATTTTAAATCGAAAAATTTCGGTATGGCAGTTTTATATCCATGTTCATTTCAAGACGACAGCAATCTGCATTACATCATCGCTTTTCTGGTTAATAAATCTAAACTAATTTGCATATCTAATTGTGATTTTATGTATACCCAGCCATTAGAGTATCCGACCGAGAACTACTAGCTGTAATAATGTATCTCCTGGGTTTTTTTTATTGTAATTCTTACAAAAAACGATTTATGAAATGTAACAGAAATTGGAAATGTTGTGAGAATGTGCTTGTGCTGCAAACGTTTATGCACGCATGGCTACCTTGACAAGTCAGATCAAAGTGTACGAATTTTGATTTCTCATTTTAAACTAAGTTCTCTGCCCCATCAATAGATTTTTTTTTGACCAGTTCTGACGTTTTTTGAAGACACATATTTTATAGTTCTTGGATTCAATAATGATAGAAGAGTACTACTTCGATTCTTAATAATTAATTCTGTTCACGTTATGCTTACTCATGACATTCTGCGAACGGAAACATGGATGCTGCCTACCCTATTACGTCATCATCATGTTTGCACGGTTAATGAAAATATCACTGAATTACTCACCAGAAGTCTTCTCAGGGATGTCCTGGTTAAGCGGTAAATTCGCGAAGTACTTCCTTCGGTTTACAAGAAGCAATGTAAGTTTTGGAATTTTGAAAACTATTCTGACTGATGATTTAAACTAAAAGGGGAAACCCCCCGCCCTTAAAAGCGGCGGAATTTAAGTCATGTTCATTAAGAACAACTGTCAGATTTAATTTGCTCTTTAAAATATTGTATAAACAAAAGCGGTAAACAATTTCATCAGCAACAAGCTGGCTATTTTATTTTGAAAACTTGGTTTTATCAACTGAGTTGGTCACTGAAGATTAATTGACCACCGCATTTAAAGAGATTTTAATAAAAGCTGACTTTTCGAGCGCTAGCCCTTAAGTTCGTCGCAACACGGAAAGCAGTAAATTTTTTCAGTAAAAATTTATGTTAATATTCCATATCGGCACTCTTCATAATCCCCATGCCACGGAATCAACGAACGCTTTTCATTCAAGACGCCGACTCCCACTGTGGGTGGGGTGTGAAAGCTGCTGACACTGACTAATCCAGAGACTACTTTCGCGTCGTGTTTCAACCCAGCCTGCCTAGCGCCTGCGAGCAAGCTCTCGGGCTCGGGGTCGGGCTCGGGATCGGGATCGGGATCGGGATCGGGCTTGGGCTCGGATCCGGGCTCGGGATTTGAGGAATGGGGAGGAAAAGGAGCTCGTTCCTTTCCCCATTTCCCCCTTCTCCAGTTCCAACCCCCCGAGAGCTTGCTTTCGTGTTTTGCGCCTGCAACCAAATGACTGCAAGAATTAGCTGACCATCGCAGCTCGGGAAAGACTTTTCAACTTTTACTCCTTCGCTAATTTCATTCATTCAACTCAAGCGCCACAGCGCCACAATTTTGGCGCCTTTCGGTCTTTTCGTGCGGGTCATGTGATATATGTCTTGACTCAAACTTTCCCTTAACTAGTATTGAGTGTATCGTGTTCTCTGTGCAAGTCTTAATCTATAAAAGCGCTCACTTTGGAGAAAAATCCAACCTAAAAGTACAAATTTCGGCCGCCATTGTTTGAATTTTTTAAACGTGACGTCCGCGCAGACACACGCGCGTGTCACACGCGATGGCGCAATTTCTGCTAAAAATAGCCCAATTTGTCCTTTACATGAGGACAGGCAGCTCTAAAGAAATGACATGTTGTTACGGTCTCCGTCCCCGATTATGGCTCCTGCCTAAATATAGCCTGCGAGCAAGCTCTCGGGCTCGGGTTTGGGAGAGGGGGGAGGGGTAGGGGAAGGGAAAGGATCGAAAAACCCGAAACCCCGAGCCCGAGAGCTTGCTCGCAGGCTACCCTAAATACGAATTAGAGCTCATTCAAGATACGGCGTGTGAACCGGACCAAAGGACCTTGCCATCGCCGTGGTGACGTTTTCACCTGACGTCACGCTGGAGGTACAAAATATGACCGCTGCGCTTTTGTCTTTAAAATCCTCAGGGAATGGTTGCAAACCACCTATACATGGACCGTTTATATGGTATTACACTTCCGGCTTCTATCTTCCCCAAAATCAGGAGCCATGGGGACGGAGACCGCAACAACTTATACTTTCTTGCCAACTTTACGATAACCTCCGTTCCAAGTTTTATGAGGATATAAACAACAAATATCCCCATTTCAATAATCTAGACAAAAATTTAAAAATCATTTTTCTTTTTAACAATGTTGATCCTTTTATTTGTCGACTTACAGCTGCCTATATTCATTTATGTATGGAATTAAGGCAATCTCTTGTAATTTGATAGTCTTATTAGTTTTAGGTTTAATTATTTTTAATTAGATAATACCATGTACTTATATGGGAATACCATAATAGCGGAGCACTTGCCGGGCCGAAGGCCCGGCTGCGCAACCCCATACTCATAGAACCCATGCCGTCATTTTTCATGGTCATGGCTAGCGGAATGTTTCGCGGGCGCGTTGTGTGTCTTACCACTCACCGCAGTGAACCGTATTTGCTCAAGTTAGTTTTTTCTGTGATAGACTCTCTGATAAGTGGATTCGGAAAACCTTTAAAGTTGGATGTTAAATAATAATCATTTTTCCTCGTAAAAGAGACGGGGAAGATGTTAATAATTATGTATCCGAAATTCGGAAAACCTTTTAAGTTAGATGTTAATAATCATAAAAAACTTTAACATGCAAGGCTGATCAGACAGCAAATTCGTTCGATTTCTTTTAATAATATTTGCCCGATATTTCGGTTAGACAAAACTAACCTTCATCAGGGGCTAAGAAAGCTAAGTGAAGAAGGAAACAAACGGTTACAACATTTAAAAGGGGGCTAATATAAAATACTGGTAGGAAATCAAAGGAGGGATTGCATCTTTTAGAAGAATGAAGGATGTTGAGATTTCTTTGAATAACTTTAAGTATGTTAGGGAGGGCTGGGTTGAATGTTACTACAAATGGTATCCTGTTAGTTTCTTTCGTGTTAGTTGCTGTTTCCAGGGCTGTACTACGTGGGATAGCATTAACTTTCTGGATTTGTTCCTTTACAAAGTGATAATTATGTCCTCTCTTGACCAAATGTCTTGTAAGAGCTTTTGTTCTTTTGCTGAAAAGGGAGTCTGTTGAGCAGATTCTGCGTAGTCGAAGAGCCATGCTATATGAGATAGATTGCTTGGTGTGGGAGGAAAGATGCAATTCCCTCCTTTGATTTCCTACCGCAGATCCAAGAACTTGCGTGACATTCTTGTCAGAGCTGTACACAGCAGACCACCTCCTCAAACACCTGGAATTTTCCGTTGTAACAGAAATCGGTGTAAAACATGTCCTTTTATCAAAGAAGGAACCACGTCTTACACCTTCTTCTCTACAGGCGAAAAACGACAAATACGACATCGTATCTGCTGCACATCCACTAACGTCATCTATATGATCCAATGCGCCAAATGCCATACACAATACATCGGTGAGACAAAACGACAAGTCAGCGATCGATTTGGGGAACATAGACGTGCAGTTGAGAAGGCCTTGAAGAAAGAACATCAGGATCAACCGACTGCCGTGTCAGATCACTTTGCTCTCACCGGACACTCTATTACCGACCTCCAAATCATCCCATTAGAACTCATTAATTCCAATAGAGACATGATCCGTAAAGCGAGAGAATCATATTTAATCACTATAGCCAATACACTTGAACCTAATGGCATGAACAGACGCGACGAAATTTGTTATTATCATTACTAGCCGTTTCTAGTTTTCAACCGTTATTTGTTCATTAGCCTATCATGTGTCAGTATTTTATCTTAGCCCCCTTTTAAATATTGTAACCGTTTGTTTCCTTCTTCACTTAGCTTTCTTAGCCCCTGATGAAGGTTAGTTTTGTCTAACCGAAATATCGGGCAAATATTATTAAAAGAAATCGAACGAATTTGCTGTCTGATCAGCCTTGCATGTTAAAGTTTTTTATTTAGTTCATTGCTGATCCTGATCTGCACAAAGATCCAGCTACATTTTGCTTCTGTTTGTTCAAGTGGTCCTTGCATTTTTACGGAAGTCATTGTTAATAATCATGTTTACTCGTATCAGTGATGAGGTATCCGAAATTCGGTAGATGTTAAAAATCATTTTTCCTCGGATAAGTAACGGGAGTATCCGAAATTCGGAAAACGTTTTAAGTTGGATTTTAATAATCATGTTTACTCGTATAAGTGATGAGGTATATCCGAAATTCGGAAAACCACTTAAATTAGATGTTAAAAATCATTTTTCCTTGCCGGATAAGTAACGGGGGTATCCGAAATTCGGAAAACCTCTTAAGTTAGATGTTAATAATCATTTTTCCTTGCCGGATAAGTAACGGGGGTATCCGAAATTCGGAAAACCTCTTTAGTCAGATGTTATTAATCATTTTTCCTCGTAAAAGAGATGGGTATCCGAAATTCGGAAAACCACTTAAATTAGATGTTAAAAATCATTTTTCCTTGCCGGATAAGTAACGGTGGTATCCGAAATTCGGAAAACCTCTTTAGTCAGATGTTATTAATCATTTTTCCCGAGTCGTAAAAGAGATGGGTATCCGGAATTCGGAAAACCTCTTAACTTAGATGTTAATAATCATTTTTCCTCGTACGTAAAAGAGATGGTATCCGAAATTCGGAAAACCTCTTAAGTCAGATGTTATTAATGATTTTTCCTCGGATTAGTGATGGGTATCCGAAATTCGGAAAACCTCAAGTCAGATGTTTATAATCATTTTTCCTCGGATAAATAACGGGGGTATCCGAATTTCGGAAAACTTCGTAAGTTAGATGTTAATAATCATTTTTCTTAGATCAGTTTGTAGACTGTATTCTTATAGTTAGGCTTGCTCAAAACGATAACAAAATGGTTGGATTTTGACGGAATTGTGATATTTGAAATCATGCATCTCGTGAACTTGACGGAAACCAAATTTTCCTCCTATGAAATGCCCAACTCCACTCGGATTGGAAAAATTCTTCAGTGCGTTGTGGTAATCTTGCACTGAATTTCTCTAAAATGTAATACCACAAATTAGTTTGGAACGCGTTACTGTCGAACTTCTGTCGAATATTCGACTGGTTCGGTCGAAGATGCGGCAGAAGTCGCATTTAATTCAAATCTGTCGAATTTAATTAATTCAAACGTCGCATTTCACATGCATTTAATTCGTGAATTATATTCGGCACATGTGAAATGCGACGTTTGCAGAACCGGGCCTAAAACGAGAAAGCGTAGTTTTGGCCAATGATGCACCGCATTTTGAATATGTTCAGATTCATTTGTTTTCGTTATTCCGTTTGTTAGCCATATCAGTTTTGATTTGTAGCTTGATTGGGGTGACTGTAGAAGTTTACAGCACAATTTGGTTGGATTACGATAAAGATCGACTTGCAGCTTGGAACTTGAGTTAAGCTAAGCTTATGCTTGGGAAAATCATCAGTTACACTTCACTTCTCTTTGGTGTAAACTTGAAATGCATCTTCGCGTAAGCTTACTTTGAATTCGTGATCATTTCAGATCTTATAAAATTAACGTCACTGAACATTAGTCTATTCTTTCATGGCCAATTTAATAGTAAGAATCCTGAGTGAGAATCATCTTCAATTTTCCTAAAATAGTGAAAAATGTTTGCAAGGTTTCTATAAGCTTTACTATATTTGCTTCATGTAGTGTAAACTTACTGTCAGGAATGTATTATTCATGAGCTGTGTCTTCTACTTCTCAAATTAATAAACGCTAGCAAGTTGTAATAGTATCAAATAAGTTTATGTGTGTTTCAGTGAATTTTAGCGAACTTGCGCCGGTTGGTGGAAGCGGCCGCGTTGAGAAAATTTCTTATGATAGAAAGAGTGACCTCAAACCAGCCTGTTCAGGGACTGGTATTAAAAAAGCCACTTCCATTCGAAGTATTTTAGAGCATTTTTGGCTTGAATTAAACTGGGTCAGTTATCAGTGTTTTCATTTGCGGAAAAATAATTGAAGCTTAACCAAATGTCGTTAAGTTTTTCTGTCGGGAAGGTCTTCTGACGGATTATTAAAACAAGTATAAAAAAGACCATCAAATGACTTTTTCGATAATCTGCACGTTCTGTTAAAAACGTTAATTATGATTAATCTTACCAGTGTCTATTCTGTTGAGTGTACGGTAGATAAAAATTATTTTTGTCGTTTCAGTCACTGTACATGTGATGGAAGGATGAAAGCAGTTTCTTACAGTAACAGGGGCGTAGCTAGGATTTTTCAAAGGGGTGGAGGGGGGGGGGGGGTCATACTGTTTAACACCCAGGGTGCTTATCAGATTGTCATGTCGACATCCACGCTGTATTTTACTAAAATTATTTCACAAAGGGGGGGGGGGGGGTCACAGGCACCCCAGGATTCCCCCCCCCCCCCCGCTAGCTACGCCCCTGAGTTCGGTAGAACGGCATTCAATGCATGTACCTATATCGTTTATTACTCCGAAATTCATTCATTTCTTATTTGCAACTGGGTTCGTTTCAAGCATCGCAAATTTCAAATATCCACTTCGTGTATGCGAATATTTCTTCTGTGTTCTTCAGGGGGGGGGGGGCAGAACACTCATCGATTTTTCGTATAGGACTCCTCCAACAAAATATTACGTCACATCCGGTTACGAAATGCCGCTCCATCCCGCTCGGCTCGTCTCCGAGAGGTTCAAAGAGAACGTTTGGGATAGGCACGACTTTTCTTTTTTTTTTAACCGACAGTGGCATTGAATTTCATACCATGGGTAGACAAAGTTGCAGACATACTGCTTCGTCCCATTCAGCAAAGATTTTGGCAAAATAGGAATGTTTAGTTCGGTTTTCACAGTAAATTACAACAAGCGAAGTGGCATGTAATGGCGAACACTCCACACTTCCAAGACATGTGGCGCTCGGACTTTTGGCTCTTGTCGTTTCTGATCGAGTGAAATCATCGAAAACTATAGCCCACGGTCTCAATAACATCAAGAAGGAACCATTGGAGGTCATAGTTTTCATCGTGCTGTGCGGGAACATTATTACCACTCGACCTGAAGCTGTCAGTGTATCTTAAACTGCTGTCTTATCATGGCGAACACATCCACACTTCCAAGACATGTGGCGCTCGTACTTTTGGCTCCTGTCGTTTCTGATCGAGAGAAATCATCGAAAACTATAGCCCACGGTCTCAATAACATCAAGAAGGAACCATTGGAGGTCATAGTTTTCATTGTGCTGTGCGGGAACATTATTACCACTCGACCTGAAGCTGTCAGTGTGTCTTAAACTGCTGTCTTATCATGGCGAACACTCTACACTTCCAAGACATGTGGCGCTCGTACTTTTGGCTCTTGTCGTTTCTGATCGAGAGAAATCATCGAAAACTATAGCCCACGGTCTCAATAACATCAGGAAGGAACCATTGGAGGTCATAGTTTTCATCGTGCTGTGCGGGAACATTATTACCACTCGACCTGAAGCTGTCAGTGTATCTTAAACTGCTGTCTTATCATGGCGAACACTCCACACTTCCAAGACATGTGGCGCTCGGACTTTTGGCTCTTGTCGTTTCTGATCAAGTGAAATCATCGAAAACTATAGCCCACGGTCTCAATAACGTCAAGAAGGAACCATTGGAGGTCATAGTTTTCATCGTGCTGTGCGGGAACATTATTACCACTCGACCTGAAGCTGTCAGTGTATCTTAAACTGCTGTCTTATCATGGCGAACACTCCACACTTCCAAGACATGTGGCGCTCGGACTTTTGGCTCTTGTCGTTTCTGATCAAGTGAAATCATCGAAAACTATAGCCCACGGTCTCAATAACGTCAAGAAGGAACCATTGGAGGTCATAGTTTTCATCGTGCTGTGCGGGAACATTATTACCACTCGACCTGAAGCTGTCAGTGTATCTTAAACTGCTGTCTTATCATGGCGAACACTCTACACTTCCAAGACATGTGGCGCTCGTACTTTTGACTCTTGTCGTTTCTGATGGAGTGAAATCATCGAAAACTATAGCCCACGGTCTCAATAACATCAAGAAGGAACCATTGGAGGTCATAGTGTTTCTCGTGTTGTACGGGAACATAATTACCACTCGACCTGAACTCCTGAATGTGGCTGTACTTGTATGTCATGTATGTAAATTAAAGGTTGTTGTTCTCTGTTTCATATTTTATACCCTTCTCATCGAAGACTGCTGTTTTCAGCCTGATAACAAGATATTTACTCAGTTGTGTTCTAGGAACTTATTATAATAGATTTTTCAAACATAAGGGAAGTGGTCATAACAAGTATACTCGACGAGGACCCACCTTGTGTAGGGGTAGGGGGGTTATGCAAGATACCACCTATCTCATGAGTGTAATAGACTAAATTTTTTGGCTTGAAAATTGGAGATGATACTTAAATATTCTGTGTGCATGAAGCTTGCATCGCTAGTAAAACGGCACAGGAAGATTTAAATCTTTCTGTCAGTTTCTACTCCTGATAGAATGGGGGCCATGCCAACAAGACACCATCTTTTTAGGTGGGGGAGAGGGGGGTACATAAAGAGACCACCGGTCTTTTTGTAAAATGGTGGGTCCTGTCCGAGTACAATAGTTTTGACCATTTCCCTAACAAACATTTTTTAGCCTGAATGTTTTATCTAATACATGTATACACCTAATTCAATAAAGGTTGCTTTGGTCATTGGTAATTGGGTTGTTGTTTGGTGTTCACTCAAGCAAAGCATTGCATTGTGTTCCGTATGCCCAAATGCCAATGACCAATGACCAATAATCAAAGCAACCTTTATTGAATTAGGTATATAGTTACCAGGGGAGGATCCAGGAAATGTATAAAGAGGGGGCTGGAGCAACTTTGATAGTGACAATATGGGCGTGTAAGCGACCATCAGGATTTAGGGGGATTCGGGGGCATACATGTAATAATCCCAGGCAAAAGGGGGGCCGCGTCCCCCTAAATCTGCCCCTGGTTACTATCTATATAATTAAGCTAAGTTTATTTGGATAGAATATCATATAGTCTTAGAACATGGGAATCAACTTCATATTAGTTTGGTTTGAATTTTTGAAAGCCATCTAAGAAATTTCATATTGATGTATCAAATTATCCATTCCAGCAGTGGTCCCCTGGGCACAAGTTGGGCATTTCATGATGTTGAAGTTGTGGAGGTTGGACATACATTGTATACCTAAATCTCTCAGTTAGATAACCCAAGCATTTGGGCCAAAACTTTGTGTTTGGGACCCCAAGACTATAGCCCCTGTCATACCAAGAGTATGCGAGACACACAAAACCAAATCCCAGTGGACTGCACACTGTGAGGAAACTGAACCACAGTACCAGTGAACGAAAGAGACGAGCTCAGACAGACAATAAGACCAAGGAAATGGAGAGATATATAATGCAGGGAAGTAAAAAAGGGGAAAGAATGGGAAGATAGCATAAATACATGATCTCACGGCCACAAAGAGAACCCAGTGAATCCCAAGCTCCACAAAAGCGCAGCCAAACCCAGAATGCGCAAATGCAAATCCCAGAAACAAAGAACTCATAAACCACAGCCAAGGAGACATGTACGTAAAAATGCACGGAGTTGAATTGAAAAAGGGAAAAAACATTAATAAATTGAAATAAAATAGGATAAAGTAAATATCACTTGATATTTATGCTTTGTAAAAAAAAAATTCTCTTGAAGTTAATGTGCAGAGTGCATGTATTATACCAGAACAGGGCAAAGGGCCCCCTGGTACACAAAATACCAAAGCCCAGGGTAATGATAACTATTTCTCTGGGAGGCTCAGAAAGAATAACAAAGACATTGGGGGCACATTTGTGAATTCCAACCTTGCTGTAACCGTGATACGTATTAATTGATTGCATGTAAGAAAGGGATACATGTTTACTATAGTAGTTTGGGAGCTCTTCTATTGATTAGATAAATTTCTTTAGAAAACTGATTTTTGTCTCACTGGTAACTCAGTAGAAATTTAATTTGTCAGAATGTATAAAAAGGGGTGGGGGGGAGTAAGTAATGTCATTTTTTTATCTTTACATTAGGTTACATTATAGGAAAAGATCAAAGGAGAGGTTGGCAGAAGAAGCAAGAGGGCCCCAAGGAAAAATTAAATAAAAACATAAGTTAATTTGATATTCATACATGTTGCATAAATACCACCACAACCTTGTCTGTAACAAAAATCCAAGGGCCCATAAAAATATGGGCCAAACATCGTACATTCCGCCGGTAGCAATCAAATTAGAATAAAACTCTTTTTAGTTATAGAGTGCTTAATAAATGTTTTTTAGAAAATGCTTGATTTTATGCTCAGACATTTTTTCAAAATTAATTTTGGATGACAGGCTGGAGGGGGCAGGAAAGGTTAGGGTTAGGGGGGGGGGCTCCAACAAGAACCAGGGCACACAAGACATGTTCAATATTTGTCTTAAATCTAGTTTTATTCTTTTTAACTCTTTTCAATATTATTTATTATTTGGATAAGTCTTCTTGAGCAGCAGGTTAGCTGTGCAGCTAGCTGTTTTGCCTTTCTATTCTGTCACTGACACACCTTGACAATGTTTCTATCTACCTGCAATGAAAGCAATTGAAGAAAGTCAATATTTTCTATTTCCCAACCCTCTGCTTAGTCTAAACTATTGCATTATGCAGTAGACACCTCAAGGCCATAAGACCACTTGTCTAAGAATGTTTATACTCAGTGATGTGGCAGTGGATTTGTATATGTAATCGCATGTTCGATAAATTAGGCTATCTTCTCTAGGTGTACATACATGTAACAGCCAAATGTCCTTTGACAAAATTTAAAAATTTATTTAACAACAGTGAGTTGAAAACTTTTTTTTGTCACTTTGTGAGAGTATTTTCACTTCGGGTAGTTTCAAGTCTGACGTGACTCTTGAAAAGTCTGCAGGTTTCCCTATAATTTTACCCTCTACATTATTAACAAGTAATCACATGTTCCCTTGTAAAATTATGGATTAATATCTCGCATGTTTTCAGAAGCTGTAGAAATTACTCTTGTTGTGAAGCGACTAGGGCAATTTCTATAGATTCTGAAAACACAAGTGATATTAATCCATAATTTTACAAGGGAACATGCAATTACTAGTTAATAATGTAGAGGGCAAAATTATAGGGAAACCTTTCAGACTTTTTAAGAGTCACATCAGACTTGACACTACCCGAAGTGAAAATACTCTCGCAAACTGACAAAAAAACTTTTCAACTCACTGTTATTAAATAAATTTTGTCAAAGTACATTTGGCTGTTATGTACACCTAGAGAACATAGCCTAATTTATCGATAAAAGGTACTTTATGACAAAATCAAAGCAAATTTTATTTAACTGTACCAGTATTCATCTAATCTAAACAAGATTCCTTTTATGAGGTGTTCTGATTGATAGAGAATAATAATTATTTTTTAAATATACAAGACTGCTTATCTAAATATAAAAAAAAATAAATCTGAGGACATGTCTAAAAAATAATTGCCTAAATAATCAAGATTAGTGAAAAAGACAAAAAACGATGTTATCAGGTTTTTCCAAGGTTAAATAAAAGGAATGTAGGGCTTCTTGGCAAGCTTTTATATGTGCCATCTTCACATTACTTGATTTCTCTCCTCCTCAGTGGCCTTTGACTTTGACCTAAATTTCAGAAGTCCTTACCTTTGTGAAACCCACTTTCGTCAACAAGGATTGGTTTTAAATTACCAAAAATATCTTCTGACTACAATGAAAAGAATTCCTTTGATCTAGAGGTTGGGATCAGTTTGTTAAGGAGGTGGATATGAGTTGGATTTTCTGTTCCAAAAAAAAATATGACTTAGGGGGCTTTGATTCGAAAGGTGCCCCACCATAGGGGAAAATTTACAACTTTGCAATAGTCATTTCACAATCCCCTTAGTTGTCCTGGAAACCAATGACATGACTGTGCATAACTATTAAAACATTAATGTCCTTTTATGTTTGAAAAAATGGATTAATAATGATTATTTTCCAAACCACAAATGCTTGAATATTTTGTTTCCAGGCTGAAAACAACCTATTAGAAAAGTATGAAATTAAGTTTCAACTGAAACTCATAAGTGGTTTGAAACGTGCAACTGTCTCTTGTACGCTTCTAAACAAGCTACATGTACCGATTATTCAATTTGCTAAGAAGATGTTACAAGCTATATTTGGAAAATCAAGATAAAAATATTAACCAATCAATTCTCTAGAACAACTTGCTTCCAATCTCGAGGGACCGAGGGGTTTCCAAATATGATATTAAGCAGAAAATGAATATTCGGAAGCTGTGAATGCGCGTTACACGTTTCAACCCACTTATGGGTTTCTGGTTTTAAGTATACACATAAAGTAGGTCTTCAATTTTTAGAGGCCCTATATTGTTTGGAATAGCCTCAAAAACAAACTTAGAAAACTTGATAATATAAATCAGCCCTAAAGAGATTATTATTTCTATGAAAGGAACATGTGTCAATTACAACAACTTAGACGATTTTGAATACTATAAAAAATGAAAATCGATTATTTATTGGATTTAACTTTATTTTCTTTAAAATATATTAATGTTGATGAAAGTAAGTTTTTACTTTAGTAATTACTTTGTACTTTAATAAACGGTCCACATGAGCATTGCATTGTGCTGCCATTCATTTGGCCTTTTGAAACAAAAAATGCATATAATATGTATATTTGTGAAATTCATTAATAATTCATAAGGGTACTAACAAATAGAAATGAGCCATTCCAATCACATGGTTAACCTTGTAAATCAGATACAACTCACTAGTGGTTGTATCTAATTTACAATCCAGATACAACCACTAGTGGGTTGTATCTGGAATGTGAATTTCACAAGTTGTTTACAACTTTCGCGTCTGTGTTGTATCAGCACCATACATTCACTCGGCTGCACCTCCTGATTGTGTAGGCCGATACAGCACTCCCGCTCATGTACACGTAGTAAACATTACATAGAACACCAACCTTTAATCTGTAAAGGATTCAGCCTCTAGATCAGATTCAGTTCCAATCCATCAGTGACAGACACACTGACAGCTTCAGGTCGAGTGGTAATAATGTTCCCGTACAACACAATAAAAACTATGACCTCCAATGGTTCCTTCTTGATGTTATTGAGACCGTGGGCTATAGTTTTCGATGATTTCTCTCGATCAGAAACGACAGGAGCCAAAAGTATGAGCGCCACATGTCTTGGAAGTGTAGAGTGTTTTCGCCATGATAAGACAGTTGTTCAAGATACACTGATAGCTTCAGGTCGAGCGGTAATTATGTTCCCGTACAACACAATAAAAACTATGACCTCCAATGGTTCCTTCTTGATGTTATTAGGACCGTGGGCTATAGTTTTCGATGATTTCTCTCGATCAGAAACGACAAGAGTCAAAAGTACGAGCGCCACATGTCTTGGAAGTGTAGAGTGTTCGCCATGATAAGACAGCAGTTTAAGATACACTGACAGCTTCAGGTCGAGTGGTAATAATGTTCCCGTACAACACGATAAAAACTATGACCTCCAATGGTTCCTTCTTGATGTTATTGAGACCGTGGGCTATAGTTTTCGATGATTTCACTCCATCAGAAACGACAAGAGCCTAAAGAACGAGCGCCACATGTCTTGGAAGTGTAGAGTGTTCGCCATGACAAGACAGCAGTTTAAGATACACTGACAGCTTCAGGTCGAGTGGTAATAATGTTCCCGCACAGCACGATAAAAACTATTACCTCCAATGGTTCCTTCTTGCTGTTATTGAGACCGTGGGCTATAGTTTTCGATGATTTCACTCGATCAGAAACGACAAGAGCCAAAAGTCCGAGCGCCACATGTCTTGGAAGTGTGGATGTGTTCGCCATGATAAGACAGAAGTTTAAGATACACTGACAGCTTCAGGTCGAGTGGTAATAATGTTCCCGCACAGCACGATGAAAACTATGACCTCCAATGGTTCCTTCTTGCTGTTATTGAGACCGTGGGCTATAGTTTTCGATGATTTCACTCGATCAGAAACGACAGGAGCCAAAAGAACGAGCGCCACATGTCTTGAAAGTGTAGAGTGTTCGCCATGATAAGACAGCAGTTTAAGATACACTGACAGCTTCAGGTCGAGTGGTAATAATGTTTCCGCACAGCACGATGAAAACTATGACCTCCAATGGTTCCTTCTTGCTGTGATTGAGACCGTGGGCTATAGTTTTCGATGATTTCACTCCATCAGAAACGACAAGAGCCTAAAGAACGAGCGCCACATGTCTTGGAAGTGTAGAGTGTTCGCCATGACAAGACAGCAGTTTAAGATACACTGACAGCTTCAGGTCGAGTGGTAATAATGTTCCCGCACAGCACGATAAAAACTATTACCTCCAATGGTTCCTTCTTGCTGTTATTGAGACCGTGGGCTATAGTTTTCGATGATTTCACTCGATCAGAAACGACAAGAGCCAAAAGTCCGAGCGCCACATGTCTTGGAGGTGTGGAGTGTTCGCCATTACACGCCACTTTGCTTGCTGTTATTTACCGTCAAAACAATACTAAACAATTATCTTTTACCGAAATATTTGCTTAAAAATACGATGCAACATTTCTGCAACTACCTTTTGCCCATAGTATGAAATGCCATGACACTGTAGGTTCATAAATACGCAGAAAGAAAACAGCCTGACTTGCAATTCGCCGACAATCACCGAGGCGGCGAGTCTGGCTTTCTTGAAATTTTCTAACCGGATGTGACGTAATATTTTGTTGGAGGATTCAAACACGAAAAAAGTGTCTGGCCCTGTGGAGTGTTCTGCCCCCCTCTGGTGTTCTTCGATGGACGCCTAAATGAGTTGTGTTAGGACGTGACTCTTAGTTTATATTTAATCGATATTAATTTACACAAAGACTAGTATCCCATGATGCATTTTTCCAGGCGCATCACGCAATATCGCAGTTATGGTGGATTCCTCTGTGAAATAACACCGTTTTCTCGCCGGCTTTTTTCTTGTTTCTGTTCCAGTAAAAGGTAAGAAAACTGTATTATTTTGTTATTTGACATGATCTCTTTGATTTGTAATTGTTCAAGAGCGCACCTTCCGTTGAAAAACCTTTGTTTTGATTGTTCTACGGAGCCTTCGCATCACAAAGCGTTCAGTGACCCGCAACTAGGTCATGAATATTCACAATTTTTTGGATTATGTGTTGATTTCTTCCAAATATGGGCTTCACGCTATTAAAATGAAGTACTGATTATTGTTCAAGCAAAGAAGTACCGAGAAGTACCCGCATTTTTAAGACTTTTTTAGCGGCCAAAGATGACCGAAATTTTGTATCTTCGATCACATTTCAATGCCACGTGTGTGTGCAAGTCTGCTGAAGGCCACAATCGGTTGGGTGCTTTCGAGAGCACTTTGTTACCGTATCAGTCACTTTTTATTTTCAAAATGGTTATTTTCAACGGAATTTGGCTATTATTTTTATCAGAAGCTCATAACAGATAAGCTTCTGTTTTTATTAAATACGCACAAGGAGTAGTGAATAATGTTGTATTAACTGCGAAACTGTAGCGACATTGGTGGCTTGACTAGTCCGGGGGAAGTCGGCGCATCAAGGTATCTGAAGCTTTTGTAAACTTACTATTATTTTCATGTGTACGTGTTATTATCTCGTGCATGTTTTTTTAATGTGCAGAATTAATGCAAGTTCTTTTGTAGTTGTCTGAGTTGCAAGGTATTAACTAAGTACTTAGTAAATTTTGTCTGTGCTAGTTAATTGTTGTTATTGTTATTCTGGAGTGATTGCATTTTGTTTTTACTTTGATTGTTGAATTTTACAATTTGCTATGAAAATGCAAACAAGATTATTTATTTTAAGATATGTTTTCGGTCTTCTAGGTTTTCACAGTGATAACTTGCGTTATTATTTTTTCCTAGGTCGTCAGCTCTGGCATATGAAAATCACCCCTGGCCCTGTCAGCCATCAAATCACCTGTGCGGTTGCACAGGTGGACATTTAATGAGGAAAGAGCCTTGGTAAAAATTTGTTGGGTTGGCTTCAATGGATCTGAAGAATGGCCTGACAAGTATGACCCAATGGCCAGCATTTCGTCCAGGCCATCACTTCTAAGCAGATGCTGCCAGGCATATATAAACATGCACTAACTAACCTCAGCTCTCCCCTAACTTGTGACATTGGTCTAGTCTATATTGAACTGGGTAACTTATTGTGCCATAATACAGCCCGTTCAGTGTAATGCAAGTAAATTACTGTGTGTCTCTTAAACAGCCTTAAACTCCAGACATCCCTCTGGGTTTAATGTTTCATGATTGGTTCAATAGTGCTTTTTTTTGTCAATTTGGAGGGCTTTTGAGATGCACAGTAAACGTGTTGCTTTTCCAAGGCTAGATTTCTAATAATCTAGAGAGCCTTATTTATGAAACTCTGAATGTACCACAGGGCTGTCTTAAAGATTTCAAGTTCCAGGGTATATAAAATAAGTAGGTGGGGAACTGGAAGCTCCTTTGTTGTTGTTGTTTCTTTCTCTTTCATATGAAAGTACTTGGGGGTGGGGGAGGATGTTATGCTCATAGTAGCTGGGGAATATCCAAGCCCCAGCCCTTACTGACAGCTCTGTCTACAACATCTCATGTGAAGATTTCATTATTAGCATTGCATTACAATTTGACTTGTGTGGTGAAATATATACCCCGTTCACACCAATGCATGAGCATGTTTAAATGTTGTTTATTTTAAAACAGGATTTGGAAAATACTTCCTAACCTCTCATAATATTTGGAGTGACATCTTTACTAAAAGAAACTTTATTGACTTTTATTACCATTCCAGGTAGTTTGAGTCATATACATTTAAAAATGCTCAAGATAGAGGCTAAAAGCATAGTTAAACTAAACAACATTTAAACATGTTTAACCGTTGGTGTGAATGGGGCTATAGTCGTCTGTCAAGCAAAGCAGTTGTGTCATGTACATCTTACATCATAATATCTCAAAACTCCTCTTCAATAAATTCTTTCATCAGGCAGCAGTGCTATATGTGGCTATCAATGAGCTCAGTCTGAAAAAAAGAGTTTTGGGTTGGGGCCCTTAATGTGTTACTTAAGATATCCGCCCTGGCAAAATTTATGCTCTCCGAATGTCTTACAAAAATTCTGGTTAAATGTCATGCCATGAAATATACAAATCCAAACTTTTGGGTGAATATCTCTAATCTTTTAAAAGATATGGGCATTTGAAATGGACCTTTTTCACCTTTTCGAGCATTATCATTGGTCCAATAGGGTCACATGACTGATTGGCAGGAAATTTGTGAGACATTCAGAGAGCATAAATTTTGCCAGGGCAGATACCTTGGAGGCCCTTTGCTAAATAACAGTTAATGATGTTGCAAATAGATGCAATCTTTTTATTTATTAAAAAATATACATTATTTTAAAATTACAAGTTTGTCTCTGGACTGAGAAAAGGAAATCAGAGTAAGGTGAAAGGACCAAACCACAAGCATGGATTAGGAAACACTAAAAAATACAAAAATATCTATAAAATAATACAGTGAAACCTGTATGAAGCAACTATTTTTTGGAGGACTTGAGCATATGTCTGCATATGTTTGTGTCTGCCCAAATACAGATTTCACTGTATAGTTATTTCAAGGCATGTGTTAGCCATTTAAAAAAATTGGTTTTTGAGTTAGCTTCTCAAAAGCCTGAGCATGGAAAGTTCACAAGCAACCTACGAAATATCTCAAAATTGTGACAAATGAATCAAGCTTTGTATGTTTGGGATGTGAAAGGGGAATAAATGATAAAGAATTATGTTATAATACAAAAATAAGGGGTCAGAAACAGTTCATCCACCTGCCAATTACAGAAGGTAGGTTTTTTTTTGTTCAGCTCAACCTGGCTAATAAAAATAGAGGGAAAATCAGCGATGCAAAATTGAAAAAATACTGTCACTTAAGACACAAAGGAATTGAAATTATTTGTAAAATTGCCAGTCATGATTTCTGAACCATCAAAAAGAAAGGACAAGTCACTATTATATTGGTTGTTGTTGTTGTCATTTTTGTCCCCATGCACCTATCTTTCTTTGTAATAGTCACTCCAGCATAAAATCTAAAGTCACTGATTTTTGGAATCCACTGCCTCTTTATATAGCATAGCTTGTAAGAAATTATTTCATCCCTTTTTATAACTTTTGTAAGCTTGGGAATTTTCTCCACTCCACAGTAGCCAATGACCAGCCAAACTGTACTGTCAAAAACTTCAAATGTTATTGCATTTTTGTCTTTTAAATTGCTTGGCCCAAAAGAGGCTCTAACAGGGACATCATTCTCAGTAGCTTTCAGGTCCACAGCTTTATTCAGGTCATCCTGAAATCTGGTAGCCCAAAATGACCCTTTCACAGAAATAGTTTCTGAGAAATATTCCACTTCCTCGGGATCAGAGTCAGGGTGACCATCAGAGTTGTCTTTGTCATCATCTGCTTGGAGGGAATACTCGTCTTCGCTCATTACAGGATTGTCCTCTTCCGTTGGATCAGATAAATCTGCATTGGTTACAGAAACCATTGCCACTAAACATAAGGAACAGTTACAGCGATATTCATCAAGTTCAACTAGTGGAAAATATTCGTTGAGCGGGTAATCTTTATCGATTACACTCGGTCTCACGTACTGGGCGGCTGGCGCACATATTAATTCAAAAGACCAAATCAGAATTCTGGCCAGGCCATCTCCTTGAAGATTGCTTGAGTCAAGACACTGAGAGAAAGGAAGAAAGAAAATAACTAAGAGGGCAGTTAAGATTTCATTTTAGAATACACTGTAAAAAATCGCACATTTGCGTTGCCGAATGCATGTGATGTGTGACATTTTTGGCTGCTGATCGGGTACAAAACAAACCCGAATCAAGAGACAGTTTGCTTCAATTATCACAAAACACTAAGAACTTACCGTGGTATCACAAGAAGAATTGATTCGAATCAGCACAGGACTTCTTACTCCGGAAAATAAATCATCTACAGACGGATTTTCGACAGTCACGGGGACGACAGCTCTTCTTCGTTCATTCATCGTTTCCACAAAACTGACATGTACTTCTCTACAAATTAGCGAAACACATGTAAAACCCTTCCAAATGAAACTGAAATGCTCCTTTGAAAGGCAGTAAATGTATGCCAACTCGTATTCTCAAAAGCAGAAGCTGTAGAACCCAAATTTGTTTGGAAACACTCCATAGTGAGCACTGCGACGTTCACTTCGCGCGAGCTGTGGAATACTTATGACGTCATGACGGGATGCATCATGGGATACTATTCGATCGTTGTCTGGTCGTCTGACAAAGACTCATGCGGGATTTTCCCTTTGACACTTGACAACTGCATTACTGGCACGTGCCTGAGAATCTGTGAGCTCGACATGCACAATATTTAATCGTTTGTGTATGGTTTGAGCAAAATCATAAAGAAATCAGCTAAGTGATTGGAATAATTAGTTTGCACCGTTCAAAAAATAACATTTGGTAAGAAATGATGCTGTACAAAAAAGTATTAAAATAAATGAGCTGGAGTTGAATTGAGCTATTAGCCGGAACATGGGATTAGTATAGCACGTACGCATAAAGTACGTGCCGGAATGCCAGTTATTATATAGTCTGAATGCATAACAACTTGAATTTGATGAGTCATGCACCGCGGTTTTTGCTAAATATCTTAACCCGCCGGAAGGTGAAACGGCAGCTGCTACACTAACGTTCTGAAACAAGGCAGAGAGCATCAAGACGAGATTGGCGTTATTGAGCGGAGAGGGCAAAGCTCGGTAGTGTAACAGCCAGAAAATATGAAGGACGTAACACTTTTATTACTAGTAAGTTTATTATCTTATATAAGTTAATGTAGTTGGGAAATAATCTACACGAAACGTCCATTAATGATATTAGTGCCAGATTTTCCTTTATACGATCGATTGCGATTCCCAGAGACTTCACCAGCCTATCCGCTTAATTTCGAAGGCAACCTGAAATGATTTCGCAGTGGTTGGCGAAATTTAATAAAACATTATTTGGATGAATATTATTGAGATAATCCTTGATTTTTAACCCAAAAGTCACGAAACTTACCGTATTATTATAACTCGGCCAAGCGCAGAACCAGCGTTTATTCGGGGCCCGGGGTAATTTGTTTGTCATCTTTCGTGCATCATCACGATTTTAATGTAATCAGTATTCCCAAACACTTGATCAAAACAAAAAAATCGCCGGATTCGTCTCAAAGTTTCATCTGTTTCCTAATAAACCATCAACTCGACACACTGTCGACAGATTGAAAGAACTGGTAAAGAAACGACGGAGCGAGTGCCTGGATGATAAAGATAACCAACTTACAAGGATTCCGCCCACCGCAGAAACATATTTCAATTTTATCTTCATTGTGAAGATTAAAGATAATCATATCAAGATACATTTACATTAGCTACCATATTTGTTTTTATTAAAGGGACACTGTCTCGGCCGATTTATCGTGTTTTCATGATTATAGCCATGGAGGAGCTTGATTAAAAGTTGATCAACGAGTTAGAATCGAGAAAGAAAGAAACAATCACGTGAACATGCTGATCGTGACGTCAACATCCGCTGCCCCTGAATTGCACCATCACTTCTTCACTCATCGCCCGACTGATGATCAGTGAGGTGAGTGAGCACGACGGTTTTCACTGGGTGTCTGTACCGTTTTGAAAATGTTATTTCAAGACTAGCGGAACGCTAAGTCACATATGATTCACGAAACTCAGACTTTCAAGGGAAGGGTGATTGGCTCTGTTGATTTTTTTTTCGCGAAACGTTGAACGCCTTGCCAGCTGAGGCTGCCGAGATATTTTTGCTGAGGTAAACACGTTCGATAATCACCGTTTAGCAAAGCAAATGTGTGCATGATCCTAAAATGAAATCACATCGTCGGTTATTATAAAGTTGACCTCGTGGATAGAGGAAGAAAATACGTCTGCAAGTATTATAACCCGAATGCTTCCATCGATCGTTCACAGAAATAATATCATGCCGTTAAGTTGAGCTGCTCGGATTACGTTGCTTTCCGGCGTGAGTTCATGAATTGACGAAAAGACTGAAGAGGCCTCATTTCCCTGGACAGATGGCTAGTGTTGGAACCTTGGACAAAGTATCATGATAAGGCAATTGTTCCTGGCAAATTCACAGGTAAGACTAAAGAGTAGCGAACGGGGAAGAACAACATTTTATTGTACTGAACACGGAATTTTAGGACTTCAGGATTTCTTTGTTTTCCAACAAATCGTTCTTCTCGCTGGAACCTATGACTGCATTTTTATATTCTTCTCAAATAGAATTTTTGAATTTTTGAAGACTTTGAATACATACACCTAATTGCAATAACGTTGTCATATCAAAAAGCAAAAAGCAAAAGACCAAATAGGAATTAATTAGCAGACAATCATCGACCTTGCAACATTCACAACACGCACGTTTATAGCTGTAATACATGTATCAATCATGCCATTGAGAGAAATCATTTGCATCAGTTACTTGGTGTTTGATGCAATTCAAGGCTGATTCATCTAGCGAATTTTATATCACATCACATGGTTAATTAATTCCTATTTGGTTTTTTGCTTCTTGCTTTTTGCTTTTTGATATGACGACGTTTATATTGCAAGGGCCAGTTTTGGCGGCACCGCGGCAGAACGTTTGCGCATGCGTAAACTTCAAGCACTTCCGGTCCGTTAAACTACCAGTCAACATCGATGCGAACAGCATAAAACAACATTTCTGCATGAACCAACAGACCTAGATTTTCTAGATGCAATGATGAAAGGACCAAAACCGAAGAAAATTATGGTACGTACACGATCGGTTCTTGCATGAATACATTTCGAGATGGAGTGAAGACTTGTTTTTTGTGAAAAAATGCGATGCAAAAATTATTTGTTCATATTTCGTTGTTGGTGCAAACACCAAACCCCTTGGTGCAAACGCTTGAAACTTGAACGATGAAAAAACTTTTCAACGAAACAAACTTTTTTTCTACCTTTGTTTTATAACTCTTACTTTTTGTTTTCAAACTTCGCGGTACGGGAGTTTTATGTTGTTTATGTTGTAGTGCATTTTTTATTTCAGGTAATTTTTGTTTTTCCTTTGTTTCAAATTCATCAGCATATATTACCATACCCAAAAACAATGGAAAAATAAAAATTACCTGAGATAAAAAAATTAACTACAACATTTACATGGGATTACAGTATGTCACCGGAAATGCATTATTCACCGGATGCTCAGTTTTCTACTCATGCGCAGTGCGTTCTGCCGCGGTGCCAGTTTTGGCAGAAGCGAAAACAATGGTTACGTCACCAACATGACATGATCACCATGGCGATGGTCTTTTTCAAAACATTCAAAATGGCGGACAAGTGAGAGGAATCGAAAAGTATGGACAAAAATGCCCGTTTAATCGTGCCTTTTTCCTTGTCTTCTCGATGTCTGTGAATTGGGAAACACATCGAGGGTGGAGAAAAGCCATTTTTGCGCTAGAACTCTTAGTTTGTCGTGCACTTAGTGCTAATGGCACTATGTACGTAGTCCTACTTCAAAAAATATAAGCTTAAGCTTAGATAAGCACGCTATCAAGTTTGCGCCCGTTTATTTCATTTAATTTTCATATTGTTAGAAAAACGAATGCTTTGGAAACAAATTAGAAAGTGAGATGCTCTGTATTTTTTTTTCCTGATGTTTGCAGAGAGTAATTTTTTGAGTAATTTGTCGCGAGTACGCGGTTTTATCATGTAGCCGGTTTACACATGTAGTAATAATATGGTGAGGTTAAGCATTTTTGTTTTGTTTTTTCGTTGATTCCGTTTCGGCACAAGCTTTTATTTATGAGTAAAATCTCTGGTTTTTCGAATTTGTCTTTCTGTTTTTTTTTTCTGATGCGGTTCTGTCCTGTTGTACGAGTTCACAAGGGATTTCACAATTACAGTAAAAATCCCAGTAGAACCTACATTTTTTAAGTCTGGCAAAATAGGTTCTTGTATTTTGGGGTAGTTATTGGCAATTTAGGCTTAGCAGGTTCTTAATTTCTATGAAGGAGATATACAGTAGTTGTAGATTACCAGAAAAATAAATAAACTTGGGTTTGTTGCTTAAATATACAGTATTTATTCGAGACCACTGTATTATAATAAATAAGCCTAACAAAACTGATGACAGAATGTATATGTAGTCTTATCTCTACAACAAGAGTTGAAAAATAAATAAAATATTTTCTTGTAATATAATTTTGCAATCTCAAAAGTCAAACTCCTTGGTTAAAATGTTATCACAATTTAACTGTAACCCACATATAAGAAGGTTCCTGCTTGCTCGATTTTGGTAAAACATGTTCTTATACTTTTGGGTACTAACATGGATTTCTGTCAGCAGGTTCTTAACCCACAAGGTTCTTACACGTGGATTTTTACTGTATATTCCCTTTGTATTGTGTCTGCGTTTAATTTTTTGTCCTTGTGTACCGGTTAACCAGGACAGAACCCCTGAAAGTGATAGAAGTATTGACCTTATGATTTTTTGTCTCACCTCAAACCCTTTTGCTTCCAACAATTCCACTGTCTGGAGTTCAGTGATTATTTGCATGCAACAACAACAATTTTTTTATCCATGGGGTAGTGAACTGGCAAAAGTTCTAGCGTTCGAAGAACAGCTAATGTACGGTAATTAAAAAATTCAAGACTCATTAAAGTAAGGTGTTTTTCCTGGAAACCTAAGAAAGCGAGGTTACATTTTTCGAACTCTAACTCGAATACTACAATCAACCAGTTTTAACTGAAGGTCAGGTTATAGCACAAGGAAATGAAGCAAAAGATGTGCAGGTCTCAAATGAACTTTGATCAACAAGGTTGAGGGATGTTATAACATATCCTGCCATATAGGAATTTATTTTTCACCAAGGTGTTAGATCTGAAAATAAAATCATGGCTTTTAACTCCGGATTTGCCTTCAAACCAAAGACATTGTAAAAGTTCAGAGGTTTGCGATGAACAGCAACTTCTGGGGGGGCACTCTTCTCTGTGGGCACCCACAAAACTTATATTGACCCAAAATAATATAGACTGCATCTGCTAGCCATCTCTTATTTTTCTTTAAGTTAGTTGAGTGAGCATGCACATGCTCACTCGACTAACTAAAAGAAAAATAAGAGACGGCTCGCAGTCTAATAAAAATATTGATTACTACACTTGCCATGACCACAAGGAAAGATTTTCAAAGTTCTTTTAGCTCTCCATGTTTATATTGAACAACACTTGCAAGTATATACAAGAAATGCACACCAGATTGAAAAAAAACAATATTATTTATTGTTATATTTTGTTGTCATAATTTTGATAAATATCCATGACCTTGTTTTTTAAGGCCTTCTTGTACCTGTAACAAAAAAAAAATGGAAATTAAATTCAATGAATGATGGTGGTATCTGACATCAATTTGCAACAGTTATCTTGTGAGTTGTCTCTCATGTATGAATATAAAAAAGATTATTTCACTGCGAGGGAATCTCAAGATTTTATGATTTACATAAATGTGGGCTTATGCACAGGGGCTGCATTTGTCCTGATCCATGTTTGATATTATGCCACAGCACAGGGGTGGTATATAATAAATTGATATATATTTGATGTAATTACCCCTTTTTGGCTGAACATTTGTATCTGAACATTCCTGATTTGTATTCATGTACATAAAATTTAGTCCACATTTAGCCTTCTCACACTGATTAAAACTGATTTCACAGACATGATTTGAATCAGTTAAGCTTAAGTTATTTCTAGATGAGAGTCATGAATGAATACATTGCCTGTGAAGAACACTAGAAACAAACGCGAAACATTATACCTAAAATTACAAGGGCCGAATAAGTCATTGCCATCTATACAGTAACCCTTCGCATCCGTAGGCAATTTTCAATGTGTGGTTGCCATTTTTACTAGGTTGTTGCCATCTATGAAACTTTGCCTGAACATCACTTACATGTTGTAGTTTTAAGGAAAATTAGTCTTGATTTCGAAAAAATTCGGCAAGATACTGAGAACTAAGCATAAAGACATGTACTTACATTCGATGCCCGTCAAGATGGCGGCGGCGTTTTCGAAGGCCGTTTGAAACTCTCGCTATTTTATCACAAAACATCCGAAATATTGCACGAAACTTCCCTCGAAGACACAAGAATGATCCTTCTTCAAGATGGCTTGCTTGGAAGTCCCGGATATTGAACGAGGGGATCTGGGACAACTTTTGAAAAACCTCCCTTTTTTCTCGCGATTATTTTTTCCGATTTTTGCGTATTTTTAGCGGAACAATGGAATCGTGACGTCACCGCTTCTGCCAAAACTGGCATACTCCCGGACTGATTAGGTGTATATAGAATATATACTTGGAAAACTTGACCTAATTATCACCCTCGCTTGATACCTTTGGTAATGTCTATATGATTAAATTTTAGAACAACAACACATCTTTTGGTGATATTCACCATCTTTTTAAAACAGAAATTATGTTAGCCGTTATTTACATTTGAGCTCGATGAATTGGATGCAAGAAATGGTGCTGATTTCATCACACAAATGTTATATTTAGGAACGTGCGTAATTAATTAGCTTGGTTGTTTTCGTGATAACATGGTGGAAATAATATAAATATAATACTTATATCTTATTGACCAAGCGCGAGGGCCGTACTGGAAGAATATCGGCCCGAGGTCTTGACAGTACAGACCGAGCGCAGCGAGGTCCGTACAGAAAAGACCGAGGGCTGATATTCTCCCAGTACGGTCCCGAGCAAGCTTGGTTAATAAGAGATTTATTACACGACTCCTGCCGGCGGGAGGATCACGCGGGATCATGCGGGATAATGCCCGGTCCAATACTTAGAATATTGGACCGGCAATCGAGCATTCTGATTGGTTGATTTTAGTTATTGGCCCTCTGACTGTCTTAGTCGTGTAATAAATAGAATATTTTATATCTTTTCTGACATTTACTCATTCAGCACCAAAAAAACAATTGATCAAAATAGTCTAAAAATAGGTCGGAAAAATGCTAATCTCGCCCTCCTTCGACAGAAACGAATGCGTGTTTGAAAATTTTTCATCCTGGTAATGCATCAGTCAATTCCAGCAGTGCCTGTTTCCCCAGGCATTACTGAGTCAGGCATTTGCTCGCGTTCGAATCCCGGAGGTCGGGCATTAGCCAATCCTCAGTGTACCTCCTGGGCATTTGATATTCTTGTGTTTTCGACTTCAAAGAATCCTGGCTCCATTTCTGACAAGATTTTTTTTGTGAACTTGCTCCAATCGGTCACAAAAGGAAAACTGAGGGAGAACACTTCTCTGTTGACTAAATTTGCCTTTAAATAATCTTTGGATGCGAGTCTAGATTCGAAGAATTTTCCCACTATTTTTTCTATACTCCTTGGCATTTAAACAGTTTTTCATTTAACAATTTTTTTTTTCATTAAATGCTAATGCCCGGGGATTGCCTCGGTGGGGAGGAGGGGGGCGGGGGGCATGCATATGGGCACTGCTGGAATTGACCAGCTTGGTCTGCTGCAATTAACCGGGTTGGTCTGTTCATATCGGAAGTCTAACCGGGATCTTGGTAACCAGGCCAGCCCGCCTTGTGAACATGTCGCAAAGTTTAAAGGAAACAGGAGTAAGGCTCTCTCCTCCGCAGAGGCCTCCTAGTCACGCTCCACGCTTGGCGAAAAACGCGCGGAGGCTGGGTAGAGGTAAAAGTAAAGCGCGCGGGGAACTCTGGGAAGGGAAAAGAAGGAAGGGAGACTCCCGCTCTTTCGCTCCTCCTATCGTTTCCCGCGCTCCCATTTTATATTTTACTGTTCTTTACTGATAGGAGTCTCTGCGGAGGAGAGAGGGAGTAAGGCGAGACGAGGCCCTCAGTTTCGTCCCAAATCACTACAGTCGAGCGTAAATCGAGGCTATCACACTTCAGTCGGTTTTATCGTAGGACAATTGTCTTTTTCGTTCAATAGTTGGAAGTTCATCGACATCCGGCCGGTTATATCGCTATTATGCCTGACAGTCTTCGTTTAACTCAGTCGTTACCTGACGTGGTTCCGTTTTCGAATGGGAATTGTTAAATAAAAACAAATCTCGAATTCACGCCGGTAAGAAGTCCCCGTTATCGGTTTCTGATGTCCGAGGAAAATGTAAGAAAAAAAAAAAGGAATAAAGGACAAATCAGGGTGCCATTCCTAAAATCCGGCCAGCAGATTATCTGACCCGAGTTTTCTTGGCTTCCCATCAAAGATTCAACAACCAGGAACGCCGGTAATACAACCATGAACTCGAGGCTATGCTAGAGAGCAAGTCGTCTGCCCAAGCAACCGCGGCCACGGACTGCACAAATGAAAAATCCGGCTATCGGAGACAGGAAGGCCTCACAAAAAAATAGTATTCCCTCAGCCGTCGCCACACATCTTCGCTCCACGTAAGCCTTCTCTTTCTTTCACAAACGTTTCTGCGGGGCTCGGACCTCGTGATTATTCAGCAACTTGTTGAAAATCCCCTGCGAGAAGCATTAATAGATATTTTTCACGAGCTTTTGGCACAGCATGGCATCGACCTACCAATGGTCGGCGCTTTGTTCTTACCAGGCATAACTATAATCAATGATCAATGACATCGATGAGTAATCAATGGGTAATCAATTGATTAATCATTGAGTATTGCCAATACTCAATGAGTAATCAATGATTAATCGAACCCAAAAAGTTTTGTGGGTCATTGATTACTCATTTTAAACCAACAGAGACCTTCCAGTACACCCATTTCTCTTCCTGTCACCCACCAGGGGTCAGAAAAGGGCTCAGAAAAGGTGAAGCCCTGCGACTTTTAAGAACAAATTCCTCAGCGAAATCATTCAGTGAGAATATCAACAACTTCAAAGCACGCCTCCGTGCTAAAAGCTACACTCACAATCTCATTGAGAAAATAATTTCCGAGGTAAAATTCAATGAACGGAAGTCATCTTTGCAGCAAGAGGAGAACGTGCGAAAAAGAATTCTGCCTTTCGTAACAATGTACCACCACAGAACCAACCATTGCTAAGAGAAATATACAAAGAGCCTCCCTTATCTCATACAAAAAAGGAAAACCCTTGGGGGATATACTTGTTAGAGCGAAACTCTAAAGGTCACGTTCCACGTTATCCCGAGCTTTAAATATGAGTCGTGTCTGGCCTGTCAACACCTTTTCATGCAAATCAATGACTAATCAATGACATCAATGATTAATCAACGACCAAAAATTTTGTGGGTCATTGATTAGTCATTGAGTACTCATTGAGTATTGGCAATACTCGATGAGTAATCAATTGATTACTCATTGATTACTCATTGATTACATTGATGTCATTGATTAGTTAAGCCTGGTTCTTACCATGATTACAAAGTAGTCGGTTCTATCCAGCCCGGCCTGGTCAAATGTGGCGGTGCCAGCTTCGAGCCTTTCAAGCAGTCATTCAGTTCCAGTCCGTTGTGTCGTCTTACTGACAGAAGTTCCTTTCAAGGTCAGTAAACTCGCTTCTAAATCGCCCAACATCCCGTCTTCATCCCAATCTACCATCCCATGTCACCAAGTACGGGATGCGTAGAGCTGGTATTGCGAATGTAGCTTAGAGTGCTCCAAATCACATGAACTAGTACGTCGTCTTCAATCGCGCGGATCATCAGGCGCTCAGTCCGCCCAAACAAAAGTTTCTCGTCCTATCTCGCTGGTAATGACCCAATTTTCCCGGGCTGACTCAGAATCACCAGCACCATCCACAAGCAAGTCCTCTGATCAACCTCGAAGTTCAATTATTTCAGCTACCTCTACCTCTGCTGACATGCCAGTCTCTCATCCTGTCCCACGACTCCCATTGAAATTTCTGCTTTAACTTCCAAACCAGTTCACTTCACACTCAGTTGCAAACAGCTTCGGGTCCCAAAGTCCTTATACCCTATACAGGTTGCTTCTTAACTCAACATTCCTGAATGGCGGCGTCGCCTTCAAACCTGCCCGGCGGTGACAAGCATCTGTGTGATTTCCTCGAATTTGACTTGCCAGTTGGCTACTCCAGCGCCGTAACACCTTTTTAGTCGTCAACAAATCTCTACCTTTTCTCGACCAGACGTTATCGACAACTACCTTGCCCGCGAATGCGAACTCGATGCTACTTGCCGTCCATTTTCATCCAACCCACTTTCATTGACCTCGACCTCAGCTTCCAGTCCACGTATAATACGTCAATACCGGAATTCCACCCTCTACGTATCTCTGTCGGCGACTCCTTTAAACTTCGTCTACCTGGAGTTGACATCATTCGTCTCAAAGGCCGCTGTTGCCGGTTTAAGATGGACCTCAGCCGCGTCTACCGCCAACTTCGCATAGAACCACGGGACTATCACCTCCTTGGTTACTACCAACTCTATTTCGATATCGCTCTTCCCTTTGGTCTCAGGTCTTTTGCCATGATGTGCCAATGTACCACTTCTGCCGTTACCTTCATGTATCGGGCTTATGGCTACTATTGTGCGAACTATATTCATTTGGTGATTTCGACCGCGCCGAGATTAAAGAAATATCATCTGCCCCTTTCCATGCTTTGAGTACCCTACTGGCGAGTTTAGAGTCTGGATTCCTCTCTTGACAAAGAGGCCCCACCAGCCACCTCCATGGTTTTCCAGGATGTCTTGATCAACACTGACAACACGACCGTTTCTGTTTCTGTTCCCCCAGAGCGCCTACAGGAACGTTTTCGCTGCTGTTTGTTGTCACTCCTACTAGTCGATCAGGTTTCTCGTACTGACTTGCAGTCCCAGTCCCTGCTCGGAGTTATGTCTCTCGTCAAAGCGTGAGACTTCATCAACATTTCCTTACGTTGAGATAACACTCCGAATTTATCTCTCATTCTCGCATAAGTGCATAAAAATGAGCTGCGATAGACAAAAGTCAAGAGACGATGAATTATTTCTCTCTCTCCCTGGCCTTATGTTCATAGAAAGCAAAATTTTATTTTACTTTTCCGCTCTGTAATTATAGATTCATCCCTTCGAAAATCTCGAAAGCATTAGCATTAGTAACATATACATTTATTTAGTGAATTTGCGTGGAATGTTATGGGTGATGACTCTGTGTATTAATTTAAGAAGTAGTGAAATAGATCAATTGAGAATAGACGTCGCACATTTTATGTTATATAAATCTCTTCTTTATCATCATAATAAAAAATATCTAATAGAGTCTTAATGCATCACTAATGGGGACTAAATGCTTTATTTAAACTCCTTTTCAGATGAGAGTCCTGCAAGTTGTTCTGGTCATTATCGTTGCAGTTAAAGCCACAGAAGGTCGAAGGCCAATTTGCTCGCCAATTACACAATTTACCGTAGTGGATCCAAACAAGCCACATGCGCAGAGAACATGTAGGGAATGTCCAAAATGCCCACCTGGGCAAGGTCTTCCCATACAGTGTGGGTCCATAGTGAAAAATGGTACCGACACAAATTGCAAACCATGCGAGGCCAACAAGACATTCTCTAAAAACTATGATTCTTCCACGTGCAAACCATGCAATTTATGTGGATTAAAGGATATCATTCAACATTGCACCCCACAGCAAAACCGCAAGTGTGGCACTTCGTGCCCTCCAAAGCATTTCTTAGATGAACACGATGGCTGCACAAAATGCTTCTTTTGCTGTGCCAATGTTCCAGAACATTACCGGCTAAAGAAATGCAAAGATCTGGGAATGCCACAAAACTTGCAATGTCAACAGACTCGTGAAAATGAATTATGCATGGATTTATTTTATCAAACTACCACCAATCTGCCAGTCACAACAACAACAACAACATTAAATTCGAAAATGGTAGAAAAAGGAAATTCACCAATTAAGACAAGAGATTCCAGCAACTGGTCTCACCCAATTACCATAGGTACGGTGTCAGAATCACCAACTAGCTCTCACACAACCACATCTTTACATCTTAACAAGTCGTCACCATCAAAAGAGGAAACTCACAAAGCTGGCTTAATAGTTTCATGTAGTATATTGGCAATTATCGTTATTGGATTTATTTTAATGGTATTGGTCATCTACAGGCAAAGGGTTTCAAGATTTCTAGGGTTCACTGAAGTCACAACTGATGATACCGACATCGCTTTGATTCCCGAAGGTGTGTCATATTACAACGAAAACCGTTCCGCAATAATGCGAAATCAATTTAGCATTTAAAAAAATGCCGTTACTTTAATAATAATAATAATAATAATATTATTAATAATAATAATGCCGATAACTTTTCGCGATTGAAGGTAACGTTAACAGTTTTAAAATCATAATTTATAGAATGGCCGATGTAGTCAGTTTTAGTTCGAAACTGAAGTAAACAGCCCGACTTGTTTCGTCAACTAAGAATTTTACTGCTTCAGTACCTTTCAAAACCAACAAATGGCGCACATGATGCCCGGAAAGTTATCGGAACTTTCGCGAAACGGGCCCCAGGACGTTCTAGAACGTCAGAAGTACAAATATTACCAGACATTTGGTATATAGCTACAATCGTGGCCGTAATGTTTCGGACACTTTTCAGGAGTCAAACATGTCATACAGATCTTCTACACGGCTTTATGGACTTCGACCTTGTTTAGTGGGGGTTAGGGGAAAAACGTTGTGAGATGGTTTTGACGAGCATTTATTATCGCTCATTTTCAGTTTGTGCAAAGAAAAGGTTATAAAAAAGTGAAGCGTCCCTAAACATTCTGTCCACGATTGTAGCAACCAAAATTTAATGATGGTTTTAAAAATGACATTGCGCATACTACCGCCTTCGAACCTTTAACCTGCAAACTGGCCGAATTTCAAGGGGCATTGTCACGCATATTGTGCTGAGTTTTGGTCAAAATACACTAAATATATGACAAAGTATCTTTGCCCAAAGAATTGCATTTAGAACACCAAGAAGATAATATCAAGCGATTTCTTCAAGGAAGAACAAAACATAATAAGTTTTTCTGCGATATTTCCACGATTCTTGGGAGGAACTTGAAAAAATTGGCCAATTTTTTCAAGTTGCAATCCATTTCCATCCTGGCCATCCGCAGACAAAGATAACGAATACTAGTTTCTGTGCACTGATAGAGTATTTGTTAACAAAACTGGACCATTATTTGTAGGTTTCCATTGAAACAAATATGTTTTTTGGCTTTTCGAAGTGATACTAAAAATAGGTGACAGTGTCCCTTTAAGAATTGTTATAATTTTCACCTGAAAAAATTATATGAACAAAAATCTCGTCATACCTTAATTTTAATCTGACAGTCGTTTAGGCATTTTCCGTGACATTTTCCGTGGCTTTTTGATCAAGTTTGTAGTTACACTCCTTTTCATTATAATTACCAGTTCCTCCCCGTTTGCCACATATTGTAAAATTTAAGCCCGAAGAATACAATTATTATCCTCATTAAATTTTGCATCAAAGCAAGTTGCCGATACATAATGAAATCATTTATAAAATTATCAGAAAAAAAAAATTATAAAAGAGTATTAGTATACTGACTTATTGTCTTTGCTTGATCAACAGATGTGAATTTATCGGAAATACCCTTCGAAGTCGAGAAATTGATCCACAAATTGGACGGCAGATCTAGAGGTATCAGTGACTGGTATCATGTGGGACGCAAGTTGGGGGTTCCTGTGGAGGACCTGAAGAATGCAGAGATAGAGTATAATTTTTCAACAGGAAGTCCAACAAAAGTGTTAATTGAGATACTACGTGCAAAATATAACCTCACTCTACGCAAATTTGCCACTGCACTTCAAGAAGTAGGACGGAACGACATTGCTAAAGGCATTTGTGTTTATTATAGAGAGTTCCTATACTTAACCACTGATCGATCCAGGAGCAATTCAACTGTAGAGTCATACGTATAGGCATGACAATTCCTGGAAAACTCATTCCGGTTGAAAAACACAAGCTATTAAAAATAAAAGAAGTAGTCGAATAATAATTCCCTTTTTCGATGGTTTAACAGATAATACGTGCGGACATTTTACTCGAAAAAATACTACCAACTCGTAAAATATTCACGCGTATTATCTGTTAAACCATCGAATAAGCTGTATTTATCATACGACTATGACGTCATTTTACCGTGCAAGGGCAAGGACACGCGCAAAATATGGGAGCGTATTACACTGTAGTATACCAGTTTGAAAAGTTAGGAACAGAGCAAAGTAAACGTTTAAGTAATGCTCCACATAAGAACTATAGTAAACTTCATTGTTCTGCGGCATTGGCTCTTTCCCACATAGAATATCTTTGGTTTCAAGAATAGAGGAGGAGCTGGTCGTTCATAATTATATTTCATTATAAAAATAAAGAAAATCCATTTTCGTCAAATAAATTTTAGGAAATGTTCGTGCTTAGCCAATCAGAATAGCAGAAGACAATAGCTAATAATTTTGCTTCTTTGATGAAGTTCCCCAAATACAATATCTTTTAAAACTTGCATGTTGTGCGATTGGGTCTCAAATTACTTGAAACCTTAAAAAATTAGACAAAATGCACCTTGAACCTTAACTTTTTAGCAGTTTTTGAGTCAAGGCCAATGAGATCACTAGTTGTAACAATGAAAAAAGTTGACATTCCATCGTGCATTGCCGTTCAGCGCTATTCTTCTTATGCGGATCATTACTCAAGTGCGCGCGCTCGGGACGAGAATGAAAGTCTGGACGAAAAATAGTGGTTAGGTTGAAAAGTTACTAAGGAAAAGGGTCTTCAAAATTAGAAAATTAAGCAGTCGAATAATAAATCCCTTATTTGATGGTTTGACATAATACACCCGGATATTTAACTCCTTGCTCCCACTTTTCTTCACCCCTACGGGGCTCGGAAGATAACCCGCGCGTATTGATCTGTGAAAACCATCACAAGACTATTATCACACGTACGAAATATTAATACTGAACTAACTAAATTATACAGAT
Organism: Dendrophyllia cribrosa; assembly: GCA_024195265.1. NCBI lineage: Eukaryota > Metazoa > Cnidaria > Anthozoa > Scleractinia > Dendrophylliidae > Dendrophyllia > Dendrophyllia cribrosa. Next base: position 54,447,912 of record JAJLRJ010000003.1, read on the forward strand.
CGAGGAACAAGCAAGACTTTGAGGGCCAGTTATTTAAACGAAGTCTTACTTAGACCGCGGTTTAAGACAATATATGGACCTCACATCTCTTTATTATAAATTGCTCATTTTAAGTAGGCTAATGTTTTCCTGGTCTGTGCTATGTACCCTCTTCACACTGTTTACAGCAAACAATGTTTAAGTATTTGGGTTGGCGAAATTAAAATTGGTTTAGACCGTGGTTTTGCTAAACACCGTCTAAACCCCGTTTAAATAACCGGCCCTCAAGTATTAACTTGAAGCCTTTCATTCTCAAACATCTGGAAACCGGCAAATGGTAAACTAGGACCGTAATTATTGCTTTGCCGAGTCCAGATTTTTTGACAAAATATTTCAATGACTGAATAGAGTTATATTTTCAAATTTGTATGAAACTCAACTTTTTGAGGAAGTCTCCTTCACTCATATGGAAGTATTTTTATTGGCATTTTTTGGGCGTTTTTACCGCTACATTTCTTCAGTTTGACTTGTATTATATTTTTATAACTAATAGTTTTTAATTAGCCACTGATTAGCATTTTTAGCGATTTTGATGTGCATCATATCATATTTGCGCATTTTGATTAAAGTTAATCATAATCTTTGTTTCAACTTATAATAGGAGTAAAACATGGTTGCAATCTGAGTTCAACACTGTTAACTTGTTTGTAAATGACATTGTTGACTCTATGTTGTGAACCTTTGCATATGATGGATTACCAAATTAATTGCTTATTGTACGCAGATAAACTAATTCTTCTTTCTTAATCAGGAAGCGATTTGCAGAAATGCCTTTGTAAAAAAAATTGTTATGTTAAGAAATAACAATTGAAAGTCAATAGTTAAGAAGACTGCGATCATTGTTTTTAACAAAAGTGGAATCGTTTTTAGAAACTGTGATTTCAAACTTGGTAAACAACCAATATAAAAAATCGATAGTTTATTTGTCTATCTTGGGCTTGTTTTTAAAGCGCGCTACTGGCTCATTCTCATCGGCCCAGAAAAAGCTTTTTAATAAGCTTCAAGGTTCCGGTAAGTTTCGTATCAGAGATTATTATTTAGTTACAATGGCGCCTCTCTCAAAACAATTGTTAAGCTTTGTGATATACGTTTATAATTCTTTTGTATTGTGATTGTGAGAGACTAGGAATTTGGCTTTAAAGTATTTTTATTACCCTATTTAAATAAAATTATTACAATGTATACAAGCTCATTTCTTGCAAGGTTCGTTTCAAGCATCGCGCATTTCAAATATATACTGTGCGTATATCAGCTGGTATTTGTTCGATGGGCACCCAATGCAAATATTTACTAAAATTCATTTCTCATTCCCATACGGTACGCAGTTTTTCAATCGATATTAGCGACCTTCAGATTGGACTACGAGTACGAGTTTTCAAACCAAATTCGTGTGCCTCATATACTTAATTATCACTCTTATCCCTAACGTTTATTTACGTGTTAGTCAGCAACAGGAAGGAGTTACAGTTCGGTGGATACAATTATCTCGAAATTCCAAAGTCGTACTCGTACTCGATTTCGTACTCGTAGTCAAATCTGAAGGTCGCTATTGACACAAACACAGCTGCAAAGACTGCTGCAACTGAGCAAAGACTCCTTCAATTGTTTCCTGTGAAACTAACGGCACTATTTTAGGACCGAGAAGTGACATTGGTTCGCTTAATACTGGTACGTACATCTACGCCTTCGGACATTATTTTTAAGAAGGCCTCGGAGCTCGTGCATTATCCCTCACATGCATAACACAGAAATCAGCTAGGTGACGTCACCGCTTCTTCCAAAACTGGCATACTCCTCGGAGCTCGTGCATTATCCCTCACATGCATAACACAGAAATCAGCTAGGTGACGTCACCGCTTCTTCCAAAACTGGCATACTCCTCGGAGCTCGTGCATTATCCCTCACATGCATAACACAGAAATCAGCTAGGTGACGTCACCGCTTCTTCCAAAACTGGCAAACTTCCGGTGGACCGTTACGCTATTTCAGTAACATCCGGCTGTACGATGTGCACGTGTTGACATTGATTTTATTACATAAGGGATCGAACCTAAAAATAAGTAGAAAGAACGTGTGCGACATTTTAGACCAACCTTGTATAAACTGAATAAATCACGTACATGTGACGGTAGGATGGAAGCAGTTATTGTAACGTACCAGCATTCTATGCATGTACCCGTGTCGTTTGCAACTGCAAATTTCAAATATCCACTGCGTGTATGCTGGCAGTGTTCGATGATCTTCGATGAGGGCTTGAATGCAAATCAGAGATTTAAAAAGTCGTGTTGGGACGTGACTTATTCTATTAATTTAATTGCATACGGTACGTGGTTGTTTAATCGATATTTACACAGACTCAGTCAGTGAATTATTCCATGCGGGATTTTCCCTTTAACACCAACGCGCACTATTTTAGGACCGACAAGACGCTGTGGGAGCGTATACTTGGGCGTCATTATACGCATTAAACATATTGGAAAATAAATTTCTTGGGAATCTGCATGCATTTCACGGTTTGATGATAGGGAGTATTGGTATAGTGTGAGCAGTCTAAAACAAGGAGACACAGCACACTTAGAGTGCGAAATCGCACGCAAATAATAAAATAGCGTGTCCACTGTGTCAAAAGACTAGAGTACCAGAGTACTGAAAAATACAAATCGATGCCTACTTTGTACTTACCGTTGAAAAAAAAGGCCGTACTTATAGGTGGTTTGCAATCAATCTCTAGAGACATAGATAACAATAGGGAAACGAACAAATGCTGGTGGACGAACAAAAGGAGCTAATGAGAGAACTTTTGTTCCACCAGCAAGGCGGCGATGACGTAACATGAAAACCACTTGTTATTGGTTTTAGCTAAATCTTGTAACTAGCTGGTCTGTGTTTCCGACACTTTTGAAGTGAATGCAGATGTAGCCACAAAGTGGCCCTTTCGAAGCCAATGTAGTTTTGCGCTACTCACCCGGTGGACATGGTTTTGACATCCAAAGTCAATGGTCTTATGACCTCACGGTTTCCCAAGCGTCGACAGTCGAAGGAGCTAGGAAATGCAAAGAAAACTATTCTTCGACAATCGACTTTCCACCTTTGGATTGCGAGCAAAAGTGAGGTTGGAATCGTACGGCTAAACCATAGCCAGTTCGCCGAATTGTTGTTGTTAAAAAATGTACAACAGTTGCATCCGGCCGTGAGAATTATGAAACAGCAAACCTGCTGGAGATTCAAATATTGTCAATATTTCACAAACTGATTTCATGATGGATGCAATAACGCCATACGTTTAACAACGAAAGTACAGCCTAGCTCCGAGACACGCAACTTAAACGCAGAATAAACTCTGAGGAGTCGAAAACAATTGTAATATGCCATTATTCTATGGAATCATTGATGAAGAAACACTATCTCGGAAGCCATGCTAACCGCTGACAATTGCGCTCACACAAAATCACGAACTGAGAAATTAACGCAGTGATCCTAGCATTCAGCGACTAACTACTGATCTTGCAGACTATGCGCCAAAGATACAATATTGTTATGTCGAGAACTAGCAAACAGCGGTGGCATAACTAAATATTGTCATAATAAACGGCTCTGGAAAGCGTAAATATCTCCTGTCAGTATCAGAGACTTTCCTAAGATCAAAGAATCGGCAACATTGAGAACGACAGTCCTGTTATATCTTAATTTTGATGTATAAAAAGAAAACAATCTCTCAGACACGTACTTGGGGTAATCCTATTCTAAAGCCGAGCTGAAATGCTTTTTTGCGACAAGCAGGATTTGTGCTAGGCCTGTCACCTTCTGTAATGATATTTTTATAAATATCTCGCCTCTGACCTGTCGCGGCGATTTCCTTACTTCTGGTCACGCGCCACGTGTGATATAATACCGAGACTCCCGTTGTAAACAAAAACAAAGGTGTGGCTGACTAGGATCCTTTAATGTTTCTGATGTTTTAGCGGGTTTCCGTCCAGAATTCGAAGGTATCGTAGAATTAATCGCGAGAGTGTCGAACACTTTCGCAGTGTCTTCTTGAGTAATTTCCTTACCCATATTGAATATGAAACTGTTAGATGCAACAGAGAAAACACATCTCGTACTTTGTCACGTTCGCCTCGCATCGACAAACAACATAATTGAACTCAGCCCATTCCCGTCCCCAGAGTTGCGCAATACTGCACATTTGTGTACGACCAAACTGCATTTTTATACTTGGTCCCCAAGTAACAAGTGACCGGGTTTGCTTTATAATACATTGCTAGCACGTATGTCTGAGAATCTGTATTAAAGACTCGCACGCACAATCTTTAATCGTTTGTGTATAGTTTGAGCAGAATAATGAAGAAATCAGCTAAAGTGATTGGAATAATAAGTCAAGATACTTTGCATCGTTCAAATAATAACATTTGGTAAGAAATGATGCTGTATCAATAACTATGAATAGAAATGAGCTGGAGTTGAGTTGATCTATTATAGCCTTAACCTGGGGATGGTACAGCACGTACTTACGAAGTACGTGCGGGAATGCCAGTTCCATATGCCAATGCCATATTTAGTCTAAACTATAACAACTTGAATTTGATGAGTCACCGCGGTTTTGAGCTAAATAGCTCATCCGGTAGGTGAAATAAGGCATTCTGAAACAAGGCAGAGAGCGTCAAGACTAGAAGGCAAAGCTCGGTAGTGTAATAGCCAGAAAATATATTTTAGGTAAGTTAATTATCTTAGTTCCTGTACTGATACGTAAAGTGATTTTCCTTCCAAATCCCAGAAACCTCACCAGCCCATCTTCAGTTTCGAAGGCAAGATGAAATACAATACAACTAGAGAATTTAGTTTTATCAACTGAGTCGATAAGGTAAATTGACCACCGTAAAAAGATTCAAATAGCTGACGTTTCGAGCGCTAGCCCTTCGTCGGAGCGAATCAAGGAATTATGGGTAGTGTTTGTTTTTCACGTCACCAAATTTCCACCAATAGCGTAGCTCCACCGCTTACTATATAAACCACACACTACCCATAATTCCTTGATTCGCTCCGACGAAGGGCTAGCGCTCGAAACGTCAGCTATTTGAATCTTTTTACGGTGGTCAATTTACCTTATCGACTCAGTTGATAAAACTAAATTCTCGTGTTTCATCCCCCCACCGACGCAGCACCACAGTTTCTCTAGAAACTAACCTCATACAATACAACTAGTCCAATGCTTCGGCAGTAGCTGGTGAAATCTGGTTAAATTTGATAAAATTCCTTGGATGAATACTACAGTGGGAATCCTTGAGTTTTAACCCAAAAGTCACGAAACTTTCTGTATTATTTTTAAATAGTATTAAAGTGTCTGTAACCCCAGAAAGTTTTTTTCATCAGAATAAATCTTTGTACTGATCTGCGTAAAATGCCGCAAAAATTTTTGCTTTTGCTTAAATAATAAAACCTCGATTTTTTATGGCCCGTCAAAGTTAGACTTGTTTTCCACACGGCCGAGTGAATCGGAGACTGGGACTAGTGACGTCATTCCAGGATATTTGTTAAGGTTACAGTGTACCTTCAGATCGAAAATTTATTGAATTTTTTTTTTTTGGCGTCAAAATAAAGTTTACAGAATGAACTTTCATCCAAACAAAGTTATCGAAAAATAGTGAAAATTGACGGAGAAATGACGGTATAACTTTTGTGGACGGAGTTTGTTTATGAAGCGATATATTTTTCTAAGCGCTGTTTTCTCAAAGTTGATTTTTCGCTTGTAGGGGACACTTTAAAGAGCTACAACTCAAAGGAAATTTGTTCGATTTTCCTCAAATTTGGACACAAGCTAGGCTAACATATAATCAACAAAAAAGTGTCGGCGAATTTCTTATTTTCGAAAACGTTTTCGTCGAGAGCCAATTCCGTGCGATCACTCCAATTTTTTTTTCTCCCTTTTTCGAAAATATTCTGTAACTTTTCACTGCAATTGAATATGGGAAATCGCCGACACCCTTTTTTAGCGCTTCGTGTCGGGAAACCCGAGAACAAATCAAATTAGCAAAATACAATAATCGCTTTGAGTTATAGCGTTTTAAAGCTGATTCGGACGTTCGAATTTAGACGTCGTAAAAAATTCGACAATTCATTTTATTACCAAATGGTTTCCATATTTAGATAGCCAGCTCTATAAGCTTTAATTTGATGTCTGGGTTTAGGTATATTAAGTGTAATCTTAAGACGCTAGAGCTGTTATACTGGAGACACCCCTGAAGGTACACTGTAACCTTAAAAGTGTCAGTGGTCGTACAGCTTCTTAAAACGATTGGTAACATGTTCCATAAAGTTGGTGCACCAACAACAAGAGATCGCCCACCATAAGTAATTAGATTGAATCGCGGCTTCTGGAGAATGTTTTTCTAGAAGATCGAAGGGTTCTAGTAGGATTATATGGGATCAGAAGGTCCGTAATGTATTTAGAAGCTTTGCCATGGAGTGCTTTATGGGTGCTAAGTAAAATTTTGAAAACAATCCTCTGTTCAATAGGCAGCCAGTGCAGAGCCATGCCTGAGTACCCTACTGGCGAGTTTAGGTCTGGATTCCCCTCTTGACAATGAGGCCCCACCAGCCACCTCCATGGTTTTCCAGGGTGTCTTGATCAACACTGACAACACGACCGTTTCTCTTTCTGTTCCCCCAGAGCGCCTACAGGAACGTTTTCGCTGCTGTTCGTTGTCACTCGTACTAGTCGATCAGGTTTCTCGTACTGACTTGCAGTCCCATGCTCAGAGTTATGTCTCTCGCCAAAGCTTGAGACTTCATCAACATTTCCTTACGTTGAGATAATGGCTCCGTCAATTCCAAGCCCGTTCATCCCCCCCCGCCCCCCCCCCCCCCCCCCCCCCCGGGCATTTGTCGGGCATGTTATAACTTTTCCTTCCCAAGGGTGGGGCATTTGCTAAAACAGGTCAGCCCGGGGGTGGGGCATTGTCAAAACAACGTTATCTTATGGATATTAAAATTCGCACATGCTTCGTTGTTTATTTTAAATTTACTGATTGTCCCCAATATAAAAACATAAAAACTGAGCTGATAAACGTCGTTTGAGTCCCGCACTTTTTAAGTGCCACAGAAGATAATATCTATATCACGGCAAATTTTCAATTGTTGTTGACGTCTTATTTGCCAACATTCGTGGCCTTGGTGTCTTTCCATCATGACAGTATGTCGCAACAGAAGAATCTGGCTATTTAAAAATTCAATAGCAACTTAACTTGAAAAAGCGTTTCAATTAACGGCGACCTTACATGTAAATGGATTGAACGTAAGCATAATTTTAATCAAAATTAATAACGTTAACAACGAGAATCGACAGGAAATTATTAGAATCAAACGTTTTGCGGAAACATAACACAAATATTTAGAACAAATGAGGGAACGGATATAAGTAATACTGAGGTAGAACGAAAGAATTCCTAGCATGAATAAAGATCCATTTATTTGTGAGCAATTATTGCTTCCATCAATAATCAATGAAATAAAAATTTTGATCTTGTCCCATGGGTCGGGCATTAGCACTCTTTCAGATTGGGGATTTCTACATATAAGCTGACCCCACCGTGGGGCATTTGCAACTTTTTTTAAAAAAAAAGACAAATGCCCGACAAATGCCCGGGGGGGGGGGGGGGGGGTGATGAGCGGGCTTGGAATTGACGGAGCCATAACACTCCGAGTTTATCTCTTATTCTCGCATAAGTGCATAAAAAATGAGCTGCTATCGACAAAAGTCAAGGAGACGATGAACTATCTCTCTCTCTCTCTCTTATGTTCATAGAAAGCAAAATTCTCCGGAAAGTAAACTTTTCCTCTGTAATTATATATTCATCCGTTCGAAAATCTCTAAAGCATCAGCAAGTAACATAAACATTAGTGAATTTACGTTAAATGTTAGGGATGATGACTGTGTATTAATTTAAGAAGTGGCAAAAAAGATCAATTGAGAATAGACTTCACACATTTTATGTTTTACTGATCTCTTTTTTATCATCACTAGTGGGGACTAAATGCTTTATTTAAACCCCTTTTCAGATGACAGTTCTGCACGTTTTTCTAGTCATTATCGCGGTTGCAGTTAAAGGCACAGAAGGTCGAAGGCCAATCTGCTCACCAATTACACAATTCACCGTGGATCCAAACAAGACAGGTGCCCAGAAGACATGTAGGGAATGTCCAAAATGCCCACCTGGGCAAGGTCTTCCCATACAGTGTGGCTCCATAGTGGAAAATGGTACCGACACAAATTGCAAACCATGCGTGGCCAACAAAACATACTCTAAAAACTATGATTCATCCACCTGCAAACCATGCAATTTATGTGGATTAAAGAATATCATTCAACATTGCGCCCCACAGCAAAACCGCAAGTGTGGCACTTCGTGCCCTCCAAAGCATTTCTTAGATGAACACGATGGCTGCACAAAATGCTTCTTTTGCTGTGCCAATGTTCCAGAACATTACCGGCTAAAGAAATGCAAAGATCTGGGAATGCCACAAAACTTGCAATGTCAACAGACTCATGAAAATGAATTATGCAAGGATTTATTTTATCAAACTACCACCAATCTGCCAGTTACAACAACAACAACAACATTAAATACGAAAATGGTAGAAAAAGTAACTTCACCAATTAAGACAAGAGATTCCAGCAACTGGTCTCACCCAATTACCATAGGTACGGTGTCAGAATCACCAACTAGCTCTCACACAACCACATCTTTACAGATGGAAAGAGATAACAAGTCGTCACCATTAAAAGAGGAAACTCACAAAGCTGGCTTAATAGTTTCATGTAGTATACTGGCAATTATCGTTATTGGATTTATTATAAATATATTGGTCATCTACAGGAAAAGGGTTTCAAGATTTCTAGGGTTCACTGAAGTCACAACTGATGATACCGACATCGCTTTGATTCCCGAAGGTGTGTCATATTACAACGAAAACCGTTCCACAATAATGCGAAATCAATTTAGCATTTAAACTAGTAGTAATCATAGATTATAGTGCGTCTCCTTATCCCGTGGCACCTCGTCTTGACCTAGTACCTTAGTTTCATGAATTAATTCAGCCACTGTTTAAAAGGGATTTGTCGCGAGATAAACGTCGGGCCGACATCAAACAAATTCACAATATCGCCGTGGGATCGGGCAAAATCCTGCCGTGCTGTGTACTCCGAAAGGTCTCAGATTTTTACGACATATAAATGGTATACTTGTCTTGATTTCATTTCGGTTATTTCTCCGATTCTGAAATCATACTCCTCAGTACATGTACTAATACCGGAACCGGAAATGAGAAATTTCTGAGAAAAGCCTGAAAAAGTGCTCCCGTGATAAACTTCTTGGACACCGACGATTAAGTCACACAACATTCAACGTGAATTTCGCAGGATTTTTCGGATAAAATTACAACTAACAGTTGCAAGTAAGACACAAGACTGTTGAATATAATTCCTTTATTAGCTAGACAAATTTTAGTCACAAAATTGCGAAATCTTTAGTCGCAAATGCGCCCGATACAGGCGCAATTTCGAGCACTGTAAAGTTAATCTGCGTTCGCCTGGCGCGGCCGGTCAGTGAATTATTGCTACAAGACATAAGCGAATTGCACCGTACCGTAGAACATCGCGAGGAACGACGTCGGTATTTAGGTGAAAGCTTCCCAAATCAGGCAGAGAACCACAGCAAAATCAAGATAGAACATTCAAAACATACCAGAACGGTAGCGAGGAAAATCTGTAACTTCCAAAGAGACCCAACAACTTACTTGGTCTGGAGAAGAACCTTCGTCCAATTTTTCCACTGCGTACTTTTTAGTAGGCATTGAAATATTGAGCCGTACGATTCCAAAATCGTGAAAATATCCAAAACTAAATCAAGACAAATAGATTATTCACATGTGACATTTCGGAACCCCAGCTCCCCAGGATGATGCCTGATTTCCACGCGCTGGGAGTGCTGGATACTATTGTGACGTTTCAAGATGGCGCCGATTTGGTACCGACACTTTTCTCGATTCGTTCCGCTTAGCCTAGACGACGCGCTAAGAATGCTGGATACTGTTGCGACGTTTCAAGATGGCGCCGATTTGGTACCGACACTTTTCTCGATTCGTTCCGCCTAGCTGACAAGATTAGGAAGCGTCTCCTTCGTCGACGCAAAAAATGCCGTTACTTTAATAGTAATAATAATAATAATAATAATAATAATAATAATAATAATAATAAATAGTAATAATAATTTCTCCATAATGCCGATAACTTTTCGCGATTGTAGGTAACGTTAACAGTTTTAAAATCATAATTTATAGAATGGCCGATGTAGTCAGTTTTAGTTCGAAAAAGTAAACAGCCCGACTTGCTTCGTCAACTAAGAATTTTACTGCTTCAGTACCTTTCAAAACCAACAAATGGCGCACATGATGCCCGAAAAGTTATCGGAACTTTCGCGAAACAGGTCCCAGGACTTTCTAGAACGTCAGAAGTACAAATATTACCAGACATTTGGTATATAGCTACAATCGTGGCCATAATGTTTGGGACACTTTTCATTTTTTTCTATTAAGAAATTTTTTTTTTCCGTGACATTTTTCGTGGCTTTTTGATCAAGTTTGTAGTTATACTCCTTTTCATTGCCAGTTCCTCCCCATTTGCTACATATTGTAAAATTTGAGCCCGAAGAATACAGTTATTATCCTCATTAAATATTGCATCAAAGCAAGTTGCCGATACATAATAAAATCATTTATAAAATCACCAGAAAAAAAAAAACTTTATAAAATAGTATTAGTATACTGACATATTGTCTTTGTTTGATCAACAGCTGTGAATTTATCGGAATTACCTTGCGAAGTCGAGAAATTGATCCACAAACTGGACGGCAGATCTAGAGGTATCAGTGACTGGTATCATGTGGGCCGCAAGTTGGGGGTTCCTGTGGAGGACCTGAGGAATGCAGAGATAGAGTATAATTTTTCAACAGGAAGCCCAACAAAAGTGTTAATTGAGCTATTACGTGCAAAATACAACCTCAGTCTTCGAGAATTTGTCACTGTACTTCAAGAAGTAGAACGGAACGACATTGCTAAAGGCATTTGTGTTTATTATAGAAATTTAATTTCCTATACTTAACCACTGATCGTTCCAAGAGCAATTCAGCTGTAGAGTCATTCGTATAGGCATGACAATTTCTGGAAAACTCGTTATTCGTTATCCACATCATGTCAAGCAAGAACTGGTAATAAACAAAGGTATAGATTCAACGTAATTTGTTACTCGACTGTGACGTCATTTTACCTTATTAGGAAAAGAGAACACGCAAAATATCCGAGTGTATTACACAGTAAATTGCCGTATTACACCTTAGTGTCCCGGTTGAAAAACACAAGCTATTAACACAATCCTATGGCCGGCGTGCTTTTTCCTTTGCGGCACCATATCTGTGGAACCTGAACAGTCGAATAGTAAATCCCTTATTTGATGGTTTGACAGCGGATAACACACCCGGATATTTAACTCATTGCTCCCACTTTTCTTTACCCCTACGGGGCTCGGAAGATATCCGCGCGATATATCACAAGACTCATGTACGAAATTAATACTGAAATGGCTGAATTATACAGATCGAGGAACAAGCAAGACCTTAAGGTGTTGACTTCAAGCCTTTCATTCTTAAACATCTGGAAACCGGCAAATGGTAAACAACTTGGGCTAGGACCATAATTATTGCTTTGCTAACTAATAGTTTTTATTAGCCACTGATTAGCATTTTTAGCGATTTTGATGTGCATTATATCATATTTGCGCATTTAGATTAAAGTTAATCATAATCTTTGTTTCAACTTATAATAGGAGTAAAACATGGTTGCAATCCGAGTTCAACACTGTTAACTTGTTTGTAAATGACATTGTTGACTCTATGTTGTGAACCTTTGTATATGATGGATTACCAAATGAATTGGTTATTGTACGCAGATAAACTAATTCTTCTTTCTTAATCAGGAAGCGATTTGCAGAAATGCCTTTGTAGAAAAAATTGTTATGTTAAGAAATGGTAAATGAAAGTCAATAGTTAAGAAGACTTAGATCATTATTTTTAACAAAAGTGGAAACGTTTTTAGAAACTGTGATTTCAAACTTGATAAACAACCAATACAATTGCTTATTGTACCCAGATGAACTAATTCTTCTTTCTTAATCAGAAAGCGATTTACAGAAATGCCTTTGTAAAAAAAAATTGTTATGTTAAGAAATGACAAATGAAAGTCAATAGTTAAGAAGACTACGATCATTATTTTTAACAAAAGTGGAAACGTTTTTAGAAACTGTGATTTCATATTTCAAAAGTTTCATATCAGAGATTATTATTTAGTTACAATGGCGCCTCTCTCAAAACAATTGTTAATTTAAGCTTTGTGATAGAGCAGTTTTCAATTGAGTGTCGTAAAACCAAAACCAAAGTAATTACTCTGACCAATCACAGCAGTCGTAAACAATCCAATGACCCAATCAGAGCTCGAAGCAATTACATGTCGCGGGCGCCAAGCGCGGGAAAACGCGTGCGAGCAAGTCACGATTGGTTTTGGTTTTACTTCTGATTGGTCGAGAAAGTGGCGCGAGATTTTTTAGCCAATCACAAAGCGTAGCAATGCAAAACCAAAGCAATTGTGTAATTACTTTCGACAGTCAATTGAAAACTGCTCTATAGTCTTGTAATCCTTTTGTATTGTGATTGTGAGAGACTAGGAATTTGGCTGTAAAGTGTTTATATTACCCAATTTAAATAAAATTATTACACTGTATACAAGCTCATTTCTTGCAAGGTTCGTTTCAAGCATCGCGCATTTCAAATATATACTGCGCGTATATCAGCTGGTATTTGTTCGATGGGCACCCAATGCAATATTGACACAAACACTGCTACAACTGGGCAGACTCCTTCAATTGTTTCCTGTGAAACTAACGGTACTACTTTAGGACCGAGAAGTGACATTGGTTCGCTCGGATATTGGTACGTGCATCTACGATTCGGGCACAGAAATCAGCTAGGTGACGTCACCGCGTCTTCCAAAACTGGCAAACTTCCGGACTGTGGACCGTTACGCTATTTCAGTAACATCCGGCTGTACGATGTGCACGTGTTGACATTGATTTTATGACATCGGAATCGAACCTAAAAATAAGTAGAAAGAACGTGTGCGACATTTTAGACCAACCTTGCATAAACTAGATAAATCACGTACATGTGACGGTAGGATGGAAGCAGTTATAGTAAGGTCACAGCATTCTATGCATTCTATGCATGTACCCGTGTCGTTTAGTATTATTTGCAATTGGGTTCGTTTCAAGCATCGCAAATTTCAAATATCCACTGCGTGTATGCTGGTATTTGTTCGATGTTCTTCGATGAGCCAGAGCGCCTAAATGCAAATCAGAGATTTAAAAAGTCGTGTTGGGACGTGACTAATTCTATTAATTTAATTCCATACGGTACGTGGTTACACAAAGACGCAGTCGGGTAGTTATTTCATGCGGGATTTTCCCTTTGACACCAACGGCACTATTTTAGGACAGACAAGTGACCGGGTTTGCTTTATCAGAATACATTTAATACCAGCACGTACGTCTAAGAATCCATAAGGTTCGCATGCACAATATATTTAATCGTTTGTGTATAGTTTAAAGTTGAAGTGATAAAAAGAATAGGCCATTTCCGAGTTACGTTGTGCCTCGTTGTCAAAGCGAGGCCAGGTGCACAACCTTTCATATGGAAATGAGTTTTATTTGCATTTGAATAAAACCTCATTTCCATATGAAAGGTTGTGCACCTAACCTCGCTTTGACAACGAGGCATAACGTAACTCGGAAGTGGCCTATTTGGAAAAATTAGTCAAGATACTTTGCATCATTCAAATAATAACATTTGGTAAGAAATGATGCTGTATCAATAGCTATGAAAAGAAATGAGCCGTTGTTAAGTTGAGCTATTTTTGTCTTAACCTGGGGATGGTACAGCACGAACTTACGAAGTACGTGCGGGAATGCCAGTTCCATATGCTAATGCCATATATAGTCTAAACTATGCTCAACAACTTGAATTTGATGGGTCACCGCGGTTTTTAGCTAAAAAGCTTAACCGGAAGGTGGAATAAGGCATTCTGAAACAAGGCAGAGAGTGTCAAGACGAGAAGGCAAAGCTCGGTAGTGTAATAGCCAGAAAATATATTTTAGGTAAGTTAATTATCTTAGTTCCTGTAATATACGTAAAGTGATTTTCTTTGCGATTCCCAGAAACCTCACCAACCCATCTTGAGTTTCGAAGGCAAGATGAAATACAACTAGTCCAATGCTTCGGCAGTAGCTGGTGAAATCTGGTTAAATTTCAGTGATAAAAATTCCTTGGATGAATAGTATAGTGGGAATCCTTGACTTTTAACCCAAAAGTCACGAAACTTACCGTATTATTTAATACTCGGCTGGGCGCAGACAGACCCAGCGTTTATTCGGAGCCCGGAGTTTATTAATCAGTATTCCCAAACACTTGATCAAAACAAAAAAAATCAACGGCTTCGTCTCAATGAGACTATAGTCAGTAAACTGCAAAATAATTTTAACCAGACATACAGGTGTTCCATTATTTTGAAACTTTCATCCGTCTCCTAATAAACCACCAACTCGACAGATTAAAAGACGGAACTGATCCTGAAACGACGGAGCGAGCCCCGGGGTGATAACCAACTTTATTATATAAACTTCAGTGAAATACAAGGATCCTCCGCAGAAAAAAAATTATATAAATTTTATCTGCACTGTGAAGAGTTAAGATTATCATTTCTCAAACTCATTAATAATTCATGACGAGAACACAAAGGAAATCACTACCGTGAAGAAGGTTTTGAAATCGTTTCTTAATTTGCATAGATTTTGGCGATTTTATTCCTTCGTTTTCTCCGCATTTAACGATCAGTTTGAGAAGCTATATCAAACACTCGAATCAGTGTTTCATCAGATTTCCAAACACCTTGAAGTGGGTGAAAAAAACTCGGCTGCGCCTCGTTTTTCTCACCCACTTCGCGGTGTTTGGAAATCTGATGAAACACTGTTCCTCGTGTTTGATATATTACATCAAGATACATTTAAGTTAGCTACCATATTTGCCTTTATTGAAGGGACACTGTTGCTTTATTATTTTAAAATAGGAAGAAAAATCGGAAAAAGTGATGAACGCAAAGAAATATGAACTAAAAAGACAAAATAACAACTAAAAAACTCAAAATTCCATCAGAATGGAAACTTTGATTTCTTGACCGCCTGTCACGAAATCAAAATTGATGAACTGTAATCCACTTCAATCCGTGTAATCCTGAATTTTTCTTCAAATTGCTCTAATGGAATCTTCATTTTATCCAATTTAGTTATATATTTGGTGGCATTTGACGATACAACATGGAAATTAAGAAAACACAATTTCGTTTTTTTCGGCGGAAAAGTGTCCCTTCAATTGTAGAGTTGAACACGAGAAGAGAAATTTCATGTTTCCGGGAACCCATTTATCTTCTATATTCATTTGATATAAAATTCCCCTAACAAAAAAATCCAGCAAAATAAAGACAGTGTTTTAAAACTGTTGCCGTCATTTGTTATTTTTCTGATTTATGACAAAATGGTAATTGAAGCGTAACCATTTGAATGACGAATTTATATTAAAACGAAGCATGAACGCACCGTAAAGTGAAATGGCCGCTGGCGGTTTGTTCACTTAAAAGTACATTCTTTCATTCTTTCATTGACAACAACCAGTTACGCAATACCGACTGCAAATAAACGCCGGTCCCTCGAATATCACACGAATAAACGCAAGCATCAATATTCAATACTAATTCAATAATATTCGATACTCAACCTCAGTGCCCGGCATTTAATCGAAAAAACACGGTGCTGAAAAGTTCAGCCATTTTTGTTAAATTTCGAAAGAAGCTACCAGCCATTCCTCTGTTTTATTCTTTATAACTAGCTATAACTAGTTAAGTCTTGATTTCTATTGATCCGTTTCCACTACAGGCCTTCTCTCAGATATGTTATCCGCAAAATGAAAACCTGCGAAAATTGGAAACGGCTTTCATTTCATGCATGCTCAGTCACTTGACTGCTGTGAAACTTAAGGCCCGGACACACGGTACAATCGCACAACTTCTCTTGTAACGTTGCGCGGAACAAGATTTTTTGGGGTGTCACACGATGCAATTTGTTGCGCGCAGCGTCGCAAAAGTAGAACTCGATTCTACTTCTGCAACTGTTGCGCGCAACGTTACAAGAAAAGTTTCACCGTGTGTCCGGACCTTTGCTGAGAACTGTGTTGCAGTTTATTTGTTATATACGTTACATTAATACGTTATATACGTTTGTATTTTATATATACGTGACATGGCGTCACTAGGCATTAACCAAACGAGGTATAGTGTGCGGTCCCCGGGGGAAATTCCCATATAAAAATGACGGGTGTGCTCGTTGGAAAGTTTCGAAAAACACCCTAAAAGGTACCAGAATCTCGTTTGATGGGCGTCGCTCAAATGAATTTTTACCCCTATAAGAGGTACCAATTCTAAAACAGCACATGTCATATTTTGTCATATATTTTCTGCTTGATACCGTTAAAGATAACGCGATAATTCCAACCATGACAATAATTATATTCTTTTCGTACCCTAGGCGGTACCAGTCTACAAATTTTGACCCCCTAAAAGGTACGACGAGCACCCCCGCCATTTTTTTATGGGAGACCCCCGCGGGGTCCAGTTCAGGACCAGGTTCGTTTCATGACGCCGTGACCAGCTTATTTCACGCGATTAATCTCAAACCATTTGTCCTTCACTGGCCTTCCTTCCAAACACAATCTGAGATGGTAAAATGTTGCCGGAAGAAACCACCTGGGTAGCTGCAAAAAAGAAGAGTGATGATCAAAAAGTAAACATTTTTTATTTATTACTGAAAAGGTATCATGTGTTAGGTTTCTATGCGGAGTGCTCATAACAGCCATTTAACCCATTCACTCCCGAGTCAGCCGCCAACGGCATTTAACTTCAGGAGAAATCCCAAATTTAATTTGAAAACATACTGTACCATAGAAACGCAACACACTGCTGAAGAAGAGATTTCATTCATTCACTGTCGACTTCATCGATCATTAAAGGAGATATATCGGGTTTATTTTGTTAGTAGAAATTAACGAGACAACTTATCATCTTAACAATTTGCTGACAAAATCCTTTTTTGATCAAAGATCTTTAAACAAGCTTAAAGAGAAATATATAGTGATAACTTCAAGAAAATTTCTGGAATGACCGTAAACAAATGATTCTTGATTAACGTGAAAACGGTCTTTTCAATTTTCTTCAAACTTTGCCCACGTTTTATTCTACTAAAATAATTCGGTTTCGTTATAAACGTCTGAACAGATTTTGAGAAATTGGCGTTGCTTAAATTTTTGGGCAATACTGTTGTGGTGCTACAGTAAAATGCACCGTTCCTCGCGGGGAAACCTGTAAAAGAAATTCCTGGTCATACGTCGCACATTTAATGTAGTTTTAAACGAATCGAAGCTTTTTCCTCTGTACGAACCTGCTGACGAATCATGTGTTTCAGCCATTTTTGGTTTGCGCAATTTATATCAGTATTTTAAAGAGTTAAAAACTGAGAATTGAGTCAGATACTTACGTTTAGCATTCACACAAAGGACCTCACAGAACGTTTTCCACACCGGCTGAGAAAGGAATTGTTCTTTTCGACTGCAAATGTAGAGAAGGCCAATCAAAACACACGTGACCAAAGCAACGAGACTTCCAATCACAAACAACCAAAGAGCGGTGTTTTCTTTCTCCATTCCCCAGTCATTAGCCACGGCGTCTTTTGAGCCGCCAAGTTTTGCTACAATGGATTTAGCAGTCGTTTGCGCAGTTGTGCTATTTGTCCGAGGCGCACACTTAATGGTGTTGACGTCATAGCGACACACTTGATTGACAGGCAGACTAGTCTGCTCACTGCACTGTTTTTCTTTATCTTCATCTTTGCTATCGGCGCAACACCAGGAGCATGGGTGACAATCGCCGGTTATGGCTCGATAGTATCTGTTGTGTGAAGAAAAAAAATGTGATCAGTTATATTATATTAATAACCACATTGCCGAGAAACAGAAAATGGTGTAAACCTAGTGGTATTGGTATTACATATATAGCTGAATTTTGGAAAACATGGCCGATGAAAATTACAGCAATTTCTCTATAACTAGGCCAAACAGAGGGTTTTATGATCCCGATCAGCCCGAAAATCACAGAAAAGAGCCGTGAGAAGAGGGAAAGGGAGCGAGAGCGAAAGAAAACAGCTAGCAATAGTCTTTAGTTTTTATATTGTGGGGTTTAGACAGTTTTTGAACAATAGGACGGCGACAATGATCGAGAAAAGTGCCAAAATGCGATTTCCGGCTAACGTCAGCGTGTTCTGGAACATTTCACAGAGTTTGCTTGAGATGACAACGAAGAATAAAAAAATGTGCGTTCTCTTGCCAATGCCGTCACCATTTAAATAGATGCGCACACACATCTTGTAACCATGATGGCTGGTGTAGATGCACGGGCTATTTATCTCGATAGTATGGCAACCGTGATCGAAAAAAGTGCCAAAAAGCTATTTCCAGCCAACGTCAGCGTGTTCTGGAACATTTCATAGCGTTTGCTTGAGATGACAACAAAGAATTAAGAAATGTGCGTTCTCTTCTCAATGCCGTCACCATTTAAATAGATGCGCACACACATCTTGCAACCATGACGACTCATTGGCGTAGAGACACGGGCTATTTATCTCGATACAGTTGCATGGCTATTTATTTTAATAGTATCGCGACAATGATTGGGAAAAGTGCCAAAAAGCGATTTCCAGCCAACGTCAGCGTGTTCTAAAACATTTCACAGGGTTTGCTTAAGATGACAACAAAGAATAAAGAAATGTGCGTTCTCTTGCCAATGCCGTCACCATTTAAATGGATGCGCACACACATCTTGTAACCATGACGACTGGTGTAGAGACACGGGCTATTCATCTCGATACAGTTGTATGGCGACAATGATCGAGTGAGTGAGTTGTATGGCGACAATGATCGAGAAAATAAAACTTGTTGTTGTTGTTGTTAAGTGCCAAAATCCGGCCAACGTTAGCGTGTTCTGGAACATCTCACAGCGTTTGATTGAGATATATAGCTGAATTTTTTAAAACATGGCCAATGAAAATTACAGCAATTTCACTACAACGCCAACAAGGGTTTAATTATTTCCTTGTCCGCCGTTTTATTACCTACAATACATTACTTACATTACTTTCAAATCAGAATACGTTGCCTATGATCTCTTACAGGCTCTTTACAAGATATGTGATATATCGTGTCAAATTGTGTACCTTCGAAGCTAAGAAAAGGTCTTATTCGTTTTAGGGGAAAAAAGATATAACATAAATGTAACATACCCAGCTTTACACTTCCCGCACACCGCATTTTTTGTCGCTGTACAAGGACTAATGGTTTCCTCGTTGGGGTCACAGATTGTGCATGGCTTACATGAAGAAATATCGTGCTTGTCCGAGTACCCTTCGCCTTTTTGACATGGAACACACTCCACACTGACAGCAGCAGTGATGCGTGACCCGCATTGCGGGACCAAACCGTGACCCTCGGGACAATCCGGGCAGTTGAAGCATTCAGCTCCTGATGGTTTTAGGATAGTAATTTGGTTCCATCTGCAGCTCCTACCTGATGTAGCTTGTGCAGATACCTGACAAATAAATAGTTATGATTCAGCAAGATCTAGATGCACTTTGCACACCGTTCTGCCGTGCGAATAGTAAAATGTTTCATAAGTTTAGCTCAACTAAACAAAAACCTGAAGGAAATATCATAGTACCATCACCACAACTGTTGCACGTAATTACAGCAAGGAAAAGAGAGATAGAGCGACAGACTTGTACCCAGTCGTCGCTCTTTATTCCATTCAGTGTTCTTAGGGCGGGAACGAAAAGTGATGCGCGCGGCTGTTATGGGAAAGCGATTTGCCTTTCGCGTTGCTTGAAAAAACTACTTTCGTGAGCCTCGCTGATCGCCAAAACAAACACAGAAAAACAATGGAAAACAACACGGCAGCAATGTTGAAAGTTTTTGTTTTATTTTCGTCAGTTATAAAAGCGTTAAATTTCGCCTGTATTGGTCCAAGCATTAAAACCAGCACGAACACCTCTCAAATGGTAAATTTAAACCTGTGCACCGTTTGTCAGAAATAGCGATATTTCTCGTTACCTCACCTATTGTTATTAATGTGCCAACCAGAGAACTGTTGGCTGTTGAAACAAATAGTTCTTTTGTTTAATAGTTGGTCCCTAGTTGGCAAATTTGAATAACAAAACAAATTTGACGTAATCTTTGTAAACAGACAAATATCGCCATAGGTTATTTAGCGGCCAATTAGATTTTACCAATTTGGAAGTAAAGAATCTTGTGCTCACTGCTCAAGCTTCCGTTTGAGATGTTATTTTATGCAACGCATCAGTGAATCATACATCACGCGGATGGCGTGATGCCTCTTGAAAAAAAAAACGTCATTTTGGTAACGAGAAAAGTCCACTCAGCTAGAAATTTAGATCAAACTGCTAAGGTTAACAACGGTGTGAGTACAACAAAGAAACGAGTCTTTTGCCGAAACTTCTTTTTTAAGTGTCCGGCTGTTTACTGGTCAATTCAATTTCATTTCATTTTATTTTACATAACTTTGAATAACTGTTTTTCTGAATTAAAAAAGGCCATGGTATACCTGCCAACTTTTTCCGAGTGATAGGCGTGAGAATTTTTTCGTGGGAGTGCCAGGATTTCCGAAGGCGACTCGACCAAATCCGAAGAGAATCCGATCTATTCCGAAGATGTTCCGAAGAATTCGGAAGTTTCCATGGACCTCAGCGACCTACGTTTAATAACATCCAGCTGTAATTGTAATGTTCAGAACGATAAAAACCTACAGAAAATTGTGCCATATTTTCATGAACGTAACTATATTTTTAATTGGATCAGTTAAGGCTGACAGCTCAAATCTGTAAATCAGTCGTGAAAAATTGCTCCATAGGCGTGAGTAGGCGTGAGATCGGAGTTTTGGACTCGCAGGCGTGAGACTCACGCCTAAGGCGTGAGACTTGGCAGGTATACCATGGCGCTTTCTCTAATTATACGTGAGCGGGTTAACGTTTTTTAGTATCACCCAACTAGTGGACTAATGCAAATCCTGCATTTTGATTGGCTACGCTACTAGGGGTCTAATAGTAATAGTCATCGAGTAGCGAAATTCGCCGGTTTTATTTTTCGTTTTATTCCCAAATAAATATTTCTTCAACTTGCAATTGCTTTTTTTTATTATTGCCTTTTTCTGTCCGACTAGTTGGGTGATACTAAAACAATTAGACCCTTCGCCCTCAAGGGCCACGGGTCAATAGCCCATTCGGCTTCGCCTCATGGGCTATTGACCCGTAGCCCTTTCGGGCTACGGGTCTAATTGTTAAATAGCAAGGACCGAGAAGGGATTTTTCCCTTTAATTTAACGGAAGAACTGGAATGTCAACAACCTTTTGTTTTTTAGGCTAATAACGAAAGTGAAAGTGAAAGAATATCATACCGATAACATTAGGTCACCTTCAAGCACCTACTAGAAAATTCTATAATTCTGCCGTTTGAACTTTTTTCTGCTCTAGTCGTTTCTTGTATGGACTACAGAATACTTAATACAGCCATGACAATTCAGATTGTGTTCGGTGAAAAAACATAAATAAATTTGTCTTTATACCCAATTAACATGTTTAAATGTTGTTTAGTTTAAAACAGGTTAAGAAAAATACCTCCTAACCTCCTGCAATATTTGAAGTGAAATCTTTACAAAAAGAAACTTTATTGACTTTATTACCATTCCAGGTAGTTTGAGTCATGTGCATTTCAAAACGTTCAAGACAGAGGCTAAAACGTAATTAACTAAGGGACGGACCATTATTTTTTTGACGGGAGGGGCTGGAAAATTTATCACATGCAAACATTTTTTTTATATGCGGCACCTGCTGCAAACAATTTTTTTTTTGTCTCCGTCCAACTGCCATACTTTCAGCAAACATTTTTTTCTTTATTTCTTGCTTGCCTACAATTTATTTCAGTGTTTATAGCCTCTGCAAAGAATGAAAAGCAGCTTTTATTTTTTTTATATTGCACCTCTTATTTGTAGTTAGGAAGTTAGGTAGCTAGTTGATTATGATAAATTAAGCTGATGGAAATACCGTGTATAAATAAAGTTATCTATTTATCTATCTATTTATTTCAAAATTCCCCCCCCCCCCCCCACCCCCCGTCAAAAAAATAATGGTCCGTCCGTAAACAACATTTAAACATGTTTAACCGTTGGTGTGAATGGGGCATTATAGTTATATAAAATTCAAGATTCGTATTGCTATATCACGTAAAATGTTGAAAGGAATGACGCTAACCTTATCATAAAACGCTGGATAGATACAATTCATGAGCAGTTAGTTTAAAAAATTACCGACCGAAATAAGCTACAGCCCGGTGTTGGTAGTGTGATTTTAATAAGTGCCATAAAACCACTTTCCCAAGACGGAAAATACTGTTTTTCATGGTTCCTCATTTCAGAACGGATTTTATCAGCCGTTTGGAAAGGCAAACGGTCGCTGCAAAATAGTTGCCAGTCAAGCTTTACACAATCTAAAAGATGCGTTCTTTGGTTCGCACAGAAGCCTTCATGTTTCCATGCATTTGCCCCGTCTGAATTAGCCTCCCACGCGCGGGACGTGCCAAAAGACGTTCTGCGTCGGAGTCTACGTCTGAAAATCTGTCACTGAATACCGCACAGAGTATACAATTTATACATTGAATTTCAAACAGTGTACAGGGGAAGTAAAACCCATTTCATAATATAAAGGAACCAAAAATGTTCCTCAGGTCCTATCTCTATGGCAATACTTTCCCGTGTAGCGCATGTGGGGCGGAAGCGTGAGTTGGTACATGTACCACTGATACTTCTGACGAATGCGACCATGACTCATTGTTTAATCACGTGTGACGTGAGACTAAGGTAATATTAAAACTTACCGTGGAACACATACAGGAAAAAGATACAAGCAGCACGAAGGCATTTATGTCGAGGAGCGTATACATAGCTTTGCACTGTCACAGCCTGAAAGTGTGAAGGATAATTCGCTCTGAGTGAGTATTTTATAAAACAAGGTACGATAATAATTTTTCTTATCTGCTTTACTATTGGTAGGGGAGGGGGTTAAAAAAATCCAACTTCAGGCGGCGTGCTGAAACATGACAGAGAAACAACAGAGCAAATGTGAGTGAGAAACACGGTTTTCCGCCAAAATATACTGCACTGTCGGATTTGAAAATAATATTACGTTTGATACTACCGTACCTAGGTCTTTGATCTTCTCCAATTCCCCACTCACCCACCCTAGCGGGAACCCACCCTACCTCCCTGATGTTTTACTCCCGAGAATTCATAACTCATTATGTCTGTTTAATAACTTCTTGTGGTCATATAAAGTCCAGGGCCAGTAGTTTTCCATCACCAGCCTAGGCCAGAGACCAAAGAGTCTTTACAATTTGTCGCCAGCACACTATACTATTCTTTAGTAACCAGTTAAATGTCAACCCGACCCTCCCCTCCCTCTCCAAACAGGAGTTCGTAACTAATAATATTGAACTGGTGATTACCGCTCAACTCTCAAAATTTCATCAAAACTGAATAAAAACAAGTAAGTCCGATACATGTTTAGCTAACTATCGGCAGTTTGATTTTAAATAACGACAGGATTAGTAACTTTGTTTTGCAGCCACTCTATGTGTTGCGTAAGTTCAAAGCACATATACGGGTGTCTCAGCTTTCAAATATGCATTTGTAATCAGGCTCTTTTTACTGTGTGTATCTCAGCTCTTATAACATGCATAGCAGTAAAGAACAGATGAATATGAGAATAACCTAAATAAAAATTAATAACGATAATAGCCTTCCCCGTTTTTGTTTTTTTTTTGGGGGAAACTTCTAGAAAGGAAACGTTTTCAAAATCTGCTTATACAACAGAATTTCATCAGATTTAATACGTTATGCACGGCTGCCTTTTCGACTGTTTCACTACGTATTTTGTAATACTTGGATTCACTAAATTTACCTCTTGTTTACTCGATAGATTTTTGTAAGACTTTGAACGATAAGACAACATTTTTAAATTTGGATTCTATTTTGTTAACTGAAGTTGAAAATGTTACACAATGTAATATGCTTACTCATCACATACATGGACAAGAGGAAGGAAACGTTGTGTTTGCCCACGCATTCCTCGTGTGTTAGTATTTATATGGACCTACGGTAATAATAAAAAGAAAATACCAATAAATTACCTTCACGAGATTCCTGATCGAAATTAATTTCCCTGTTAAAAGAGTGCTTATTAAATTCGGTGTACAAGAAGCGACGTTCTCTTCAAAGCGCGGGCGAAACTATTTTTTGTGATGATCTAAAACAACGGGAAAACCCCCACCCCCGGCTCATCAAGTACAAACGTCAAAGTCTTCTTTTTGATTGTGATATATTCCGTATATATTGTGTTTCGATGTCTCGAAACTGGTGTATAGTAGATAGCAACAATTTGGAACCTTTCTTTGGCTCTTTTATTCAATATATTCATTTACCTTATTTTTCATTCAGATCTAGAATACTAAAACATCCATAAATTAAAAGTAATGTACCAGTTATGTACCGTAAAATTTTCGGATTTTAAGTTATATCCTTATCAACAGTCTGTTTGTTTATCGCACTGCCAAAATACCTATCGGTGACATTTGTACTAAGAAGTTATCTCCGTTGTTTATTACAAACCTAGAGATTTCGATGTACGGAACGAACGAGAGCTAATATAATCTAATCAACAGATAAGTCACAACCGGAAACCGATGAATCACTGAAATTATCAATAAAACAAAAACAACACCGAAAAGTGCAAACAACGCAACTTTTCCAGAGATCTGTGTTAGCTGTATATTAAAATATGGGAACAACTGAGGATTAAATTACAACTTTATTTTAAACAAGAGCCTTACTCAAAAGGTCCAAATGGCTTGTTTTACCGTTTAGAGAACGATCACATGATCATGTTGATATGACGTAACCCCCGGCTAAGTGGGTTACATCATCGCCAATTAAATATCTATGCTAAGCGTAGTCGGGAGCGAGCTCCTGACGTATTTATACCGAGCAAAATCGAATAGTTTCTTCGTTTTATTCTGCCATTTTACTTCAAGTATACCAGCAAAACGTTTGCAGTAGTGGAAAACTGTGCTTCCTTGCCAAATTTCGAAAGGTTTCGGACGGTTTGACGCCTGTTTCGAGGATCTTAGGCCCGCTGCAGATTTTGCTGAGGTAGACAAAATACTGATCGATTTCACAATATTTCACTAATACTGATCGATTTCACAATATTTTACCTCTGATCTAAACGCAAACATATCTTTAATCCTAAAACGCAAACATATATTCCACTACTTTGATTGCCATTGCAAGAATACTGACAAGAAAATGTTGCTGCAGCTATTAACACCAATGTTTTGTGTTTATAGAAGTAACAACTGTTTAGAGAGTCATACTGACGAATAAGATCGATTTCCACCGAGAAGCCCCCGTTCCCCTGGCTAAATTTGTTGAAAGGTGGAGTCAATTTATGTCAAGCAGTGCTCCTTGGCGGCTCAAGTGCGCAAGTAAGGAATATCAAAAGTTATTTGAGCCAATTTTTGTCAGGTGTGTACAGTTATATGGAACAAATTACCGAGAAAGTATATGATTTTAATATTTCTTTGTTTAGTACAAGCAAGGTTCTATACTTCATATTCATCTAGGAACGCTATTTAATATTCTAATTTTAACGTTGAAAACCAGAAATTCTCTCCTTTTTCGTTTGACTTCAATCGATGCTTATAGTTTTTGGCATAAATATAAAATTTTACGACCGTTGAAGAATTTCTGTGCACGATTAACAACTACAGTCAAAGGAAGAGCAGGCACTGTAATTATTTGAGTTACAAAGTCCCAAGATCAAAAACGAACTTCCACCTCTACTCATATTTCCCAAGAACGATCAGAAATTGGAACAGTCTTCCCGACGATGTAGTGCATGCAAGCATCGACCTTGCAGGCCTCCTTCAAACAGAGGCTTGCCAGATGCAGTCTTGATTACTAGACATGACCATTCTTTTCCTTTATTTATTGATTTGTTATTAATCGAGTTTTACTATTATTGTTGTAAATGTATACTTTTAACGCTTGCGAAAATCTTCAAAAGTGAAGGAGGCAAGTTTAATGGAAGAAGAAGAAGAAGAGTAATTAACACTATTACTCCCACAATTATGAAAAGACAGTGCTGTGGTTCTAACTTTTGAGTCTGCGACGAAATCCTATGGTGTCACCATTTAAAGAAACCTCTTTGTTACAGTACTTTTGCATGGTGCTATTACAAAATGAAATTTGGTATTTTTTTAGAATTTTCATTTTGGACAATCTTGGGAGTTAAGGGTTATATAATTGCTTATAATATATTATATATATATTATATATATATATATATATATATATATATATATATATTTAGTATATACTGAAACAGTGGATAGCATTGTTGGCACGCTCTGATTGGCTACTGAAACTCGGAATAGCAAGTGCTATTCACCTCCCAGCAATTTGCACACAAAAATTGTAATCGTTGACAGGAATAAATGAGTTAAAAAGCATCATTTTCGTATATATCAGTGTGAGTGGGTTAGTGGTGGATATCTACCTCGCCGCTTCGCGGCTCAGTAAATATCCACCACTATCCACCTCCACTTTGGTGAATAGTTGTTAAATATACCAGTGTGCAGATTAAATACAGAATAGATTTTGCTGTCTAGTGATTAAATTAATTACTTGACTGTAAGGAAAATAAACTGGTCAGATCTGCTTTAATTTAACCATTTTATTAAAGAGTTGGGATCAACAACTACAGTCTAACCTCTATTAAGCGGCCCTCTATTAAGCGGTCAGTTTACTATTCCCCAAGGGTGACCGCTTAATAGATGTTTGACTGTAGTGGTGGTGCCAGATTTATCAGATGTTTGAAAAAAATAAAATCTGTCTTAAAAAACTGCTTTTTTCCATTTTAACTTAAAAACTAAAGGAAACTATACATAACATATTTGCTGTGATTATTTTTCAGATGGGTGTCCTGCTTGTTTGTTTAGTTGCTGTCATCTTGTTACAACCAACAGAGGGTTGTTCCCGAATTACCGACTTCACGTTGTTTGACCAAAACAACCCAGATGCCGAGGAAAGTTGCCAGAAATGCCCAAAATGTCAACCTGGACAAGGACTTGCTGTACAATGTGGTTCACGAGTACAATATGGAACCTTCACAGGTTGCAAACAGTGCGAATTCAACAAGACTTACTCTGAGAATAATGACATTTCACACTGCAAGTCTTGCAACCAGTGTGGGTTTAAGATTGTGTTGCAGGAATGTACACCAACGCAAAACAGCAAGTGTGCAGATGCCTGCATTCCAGGGTATAAATTAGATCCCAATCTTGGTGCATGCTTCATTATACCAGTAAATAAAACTGCAACGACCAGTACAAAGTCTCCAACAACTACTCAAGTACCCACAGCTATCCCATCATTGGCACCAACTACAAGGTCTACAGAAACATCTGCGCCAGTTGGCAGAACTGCAATTAACAGTACCAATTTCACTACAGTAGATCCAAGGACCAAGCTGCAGTGTAAACATGTGAACAGCTACAGTACATTTTCCCTGGTACTAATAGTTGTAGGATGTTTAGGCGGAGTAGTATTTATTTGCTTCATCATCTACATGGCAAACAAGCTCAGACAATCTTACTGCAAAACAGCTGTACGTAGCTACGAGGGTGCTGAGCGAGGTAAGATTTTTTTAAAGGATAAATTAAAACTTTAAATAATATAATTTTATTACATTTCAATTAAACATGTATTGAATATGGCACTTGATAATGTGATGTTGTTTACCACTTTTAAGGAAAATCTAGTGGTCCCAGTTCTTTGATATAATCATGTGAGCCATTCCTTTATTTTCTTGAGGTCAACCATGCAGCCTGCACTCAACTTTTAACCAAATGCTTCAATCAAAGAAGGACCTATAAAAACCTGCTAATTAGTATGATAATTGCATCAGCACAACAGCCTGAACTTAAAGTAATATCACTCTTTAACAATGAAGCTTTAATACATTTTTAATGTTGCTATCACATGTAACTGACTGAAGTATGATATAATAGCTATTAATGAAAAACAGAAAAATAATATAAAATTATTATAAAATTATCTTTTGGTCATAATATATAATAATTGTTCCTCTTTTTGCCTATAAATGGGAGGGTCATGCAAATAAGTCCATGCAACCAGCCTCAATGTTACCATCACTAGTACCACCTCCCCACTACCTGCCTTTACTGTTATGTTACCTTAGGGTGCCATGTCCACCAACCTTAAAATGACAAAACAATAACTTCATGGCAATTAAATACCTGAAAGTAAATATTAAAATATTAAATACTTTTAATTGACAGGTGAAGAACTGCCACTGACAGAATTCCAAAATAAGGATCACTTGGTCAACAAGCCCGGCCCCAATGGTATTTATCAATTTCACTATATTTATACATGTAATAATGATAATAATATTAATAATGATTTAACTTAGTGAAAGCAAGTAAGTATATCAATTATCTGAAGGTGGATAGTGGATAATGTCAAAGAAAATCACAAGCCAAATTCATGAAGTATTTAAAGACTCATAATTCTAATGAAAACAATTTCTTCTGTGGCTGAATACCTTTTCGAAATTCCAGTATTTGGGAATAAACTGTGTATCCTATCAAAATATAACAAATTTTTCACTGCTAAAAGCAATTTCATGTGAAAATGTGCTGGTTTGTTCTAGCACCTTTGAGAGGAAAAATATTTTTTATCACACCAACAAAACAAGATTCCAGTACACTCCTTTTAAATTAAGAGGTTTGAAGAATGGTTCCAGGCTATTATACTTGACACTTTTAATTACCCCTACCACCGCACCAGGATGTACATGGACCTTTTTACAAAGAATATGGACAATAATAAATATGATATTTTATCTCTTCTATAAAAACAGATGATGGCAGAACAACACCACCAGTAGAGAATCATAGCCATAAAAACTCTACAACCACCTCCTCCACTGGTGAGCATTAGACATGTATGTAAATTGCAAATAGGTCTAAAAAGCAGCAGACTAGTTAACAATTCCAAAACAGATCTAAATTCTAAGACCAACGGAAATTAGAAGGGTCTGTATGGAGTCATCAGAGCATGAAAGTGCCAATATCTCCCCCACAAATCGCAAACGATACTGATTTTTGGCAAGCAGGCACTTTTCATCATGCTCAATAGACCAATTTCGATATATATTAAAATTCATACTTGGCTCCGAGGCTTGGGGGAATAATTAAAACAAAAGAAATCACATAATTTGAGGTTCAGTGTTGAATTATTCATTTCTTCTGTTTCATTCCCCCAAGCCTCGGAGCCAAGTATGAATTTTAATATTAGACGAAATTGGTCTATTTCATTATACCATCTAATAAATTATATACATGAATAAATTACTCAGTTCTGATTGGCTAAGAGTGTGAGTGTTGGTTAACTGTGCAACACCAGTGCAAAACATGAGTGCAAATTACAAATCTTGAAAGTCTTTATTAGTTCTTGTAAATCTTATTGAAAACATTATTTCAGGATTTCATGTGCAAACAAACCTTTAAGTTTCTTTTGGTTATGGGCTGATCTTCATCAGCCAATCAGTAAATAAAGTGCAAAATATGCGTCAAATGCTCACTTCCTGTTTGCAATACAATCGCCACTTCCTCTATGTAAATTTTCTCATGTATAATATATTACTATTAATAAATAACAAGTATAATCATGTGGTTTTCTCTTTCAATTTGTGATTTATTTGCACTTGTGAGTTTTTCAAAAAGCTTAAATCACACTGGCTGAAGAGGTTATCGTGCAATTTGAGCTCTTTGAAAAACTCACTTGTGCAAACAAATCACAAATTCAACTCAAAACCATTTAAGCCCTATGTACCAGCATGTAAAAAGTAACCTCTGCCGACATCCGCTTGATTCTTTGCCCCACCGCTGTTCATGGCTTTGGACAAATAAATTTTTAAAAAAATGGTTTTTAACTCCTCCACGCTTTGACTGGTTTTAAACTTCACATCATTGCCAGAAGAAACATAAACACTCAGTCATTTGTTGGTCTGCTGACATGGGCAAAAAAGAAACGATTTTATTGTGACTCAAAATGGTCGGACCCACAAGTTATCTGACTTGCCATAGCCCAGATACATCCAAGGACTATCCACCTATCCACTTACAGCGGCTCAAACGAGATTGTATTATCCAGTGACAGAACTTGTGACTATTATATATTTGTGACAATTTGACACTTGGAAAAAGACCAAAAATGCTTCTGCATCTACAATGAAATAGATGATTGAAGAATAAACACACTAT
Source organism: Dendrophyllia cribrosa (assembly GCA_024195265.1). Classification (NCBI taxonomy): domain Eukaryota; kingdom Metazoa; phylum Cnidaria; class Anthozoa; order Scleractinia; family Dendrophylliidae; genus Dendrophyllia; species Dendrophyllia cribrosa. The sequence continues at coordinate 54,478,673 of JAJLRJ010000003.1, forward strand.
ATAGCACTAGCACCTATTACATGGCACGTGTTTACAGGCAAATTTGGAATTGTGACTTGTCACGCAACAAGTACTGTTTGTGGATCGGAAACATTGATTGCGTGACAGTCCATAAAACGGCTGTTTGACACTAATTTTTAGCATACATATGCACTTTTAGCATTCACTAAAGTAATGAAAATTTTTACGCACATCTTCAGTCTTTCCTATATCTATTTTGTAGCCCAATCCACCCCGAACAACCGTCAAGCCGCGAAAAGCTAGCTTGCCAGAGCTTATTGTTTTCGACGTTTTGTTAGGAGCTACTTGTAACGTGAAAACCGTGTCATGCAAAAAAGTATCCTCTTGTTTTTAACACTTAAAAACGACTATACATGCTACTTTTCTGACATGTCCTAGGTGGCTAGACTGAAAAAAGCTTCAAACGTACCTTCCGGCCACCGCACAAGTCACACAAGGCCGCCATGTTGGTCACGGGGAACAACACGTGATCAAATTGGCGCGAAATGACGACCTGGCCTTGCCTGGCGCAATCAAGAATGACCGGATATAATATCTATTTATTTATTTTTACAGAAAGTTTCCCTGCTGATAACGAACAGTCCACTGGAGATGATAATCCCAACCTCGATGTTCAACGTATTCCTAAAGGTATCAAGAAATACCTGCACAGTATTTCCTTTACTTGATCATAAACTCTCCTTCTCGCCAAAACCGGAAATAAACTCTCCTTCTCGTCAAAACCGGAAATAAACTCTCCTTCTCGCCAAAACCGGAAATATCCTCCACCACGCGTAAGAAGCAGTCGGAGTTAGTCTAAACATAAAGATGGGGGTTGCTCCCGGTTTGTTGTTATGTGCGACATCAACCACGAACTAGTCAAGCGTGTTTATCTGAGGACTTTACGGCATAAATGCTTTTGCACCATTACTTGCCAGCGACGCAGTTCCTCCATCCCCAAAATAACAACATCTATGTAAATAGGAAACTGTTGTAGATGTAAAACAACAAAAACAGAACAAAAAAACGTCTGTGTATCAGTAATATCAAAAGGCCACTATCAACTTTCTAGTGAGTGGGATCAGTTAAGTTTGCTCGCGGGCGGGCTAGGAGCTGGCCGATAGTTTGTTTCCAATGGGAAGCCATAGAGATTGAGAGGAAGTTGAGGAGGTGCGGCGGGGTGGGGGGGGGGGGGGGGGGGGGGTGTAAAGTTGACTATTTTTCAAACACACGCCAACCATTATCCCTCCTTGTTTCTCTCAAATCATCCTTCTTTTTGTAAAAAGGAAACAGGAGCCACAATCTGTTCAGTCATTCACTAAAAAAGTATAGTATCAGCTGTGAGTTAATGTTATTTTTTTTCTTCAGATTGCGTTGTTTCGGATATGGAAAAGTTGCGTAAAAATAATCAAGTGATGTTACACTCCATTCAAAAAAAGCTTGACGTCAGGGAGACTTTACAGCAGAAAACATGGCGTGGCGTTGGAATGGCTTTGGGTGTCAGTTCTGAAGATTTGGACTTAATAGAAACTCATTATCAAGCTCTGCAAAGTCCTACAGAAGCACTTGTCGCTCTTTTAAAAAATAGAAGCCCTGCGGAGCCTAGCATGAGAGAGTTCGTCAGAGCGCTTATCACGTGTGGAAGAGGGGACGTGGCTCGCATAATAATCAACTGGCCGCGGTGGGAGATGACCAGCGCTCTTCTCGGGAACGATTCTAGTTGATCGCACATGGTTGTGGTGAAATCCATTCGGTGACTTTCGGAGTTATCGTAGGAGGCTGAACACTGATGTAGCTTAAATATGACCACAGCTACAGCAGGTAAAGTGCTCGGCAATGGCCGTTTTTTTAGGCGGAACCCGCTTAAATAAAGCTTAGTGTCAACGTGTACTTTTTGTCATGGTGTTTGGCAATAATAAGGGCAAAGCTATCATGGCACTGATAAAAAAAAAAACAGCACTTCTTGGCACTTTCCAGCTACGAAAAACCGGCCAAGGAGCCCCGGTACGTGAATGAACTATGTAAACAACATCGGGGGCTAGCTACACTGATTCAGCCTGTTTATTAAATCAAGGCTGTTAATTGTCTCTTGTGGTGCACCAAGTTTTTAGTCAGAAGGGCATCTGGGCGTCTTTAGTATACGCCCACTTTTTTAACAAATTCGTTAAAAAAATCACTTAAGCTTTTATACATTTTATGAGAGGCATGCCTCCAGGACGCCCAGTTTTCACTCAATTTCTGGCAAAAAACCTGCTGCTGCACCACTGAAGTGGGCGGATTTCTACAGTAACTAACGACCGCTGCTCTATAATCTGTCGGCTGAGACGCACGCAGTGGTCGGCTGAATAAACTATAAAATACTCTAAAATAAATGTTAGCTATCATTATGACCATTAACTAAGTTCAATGATAGTGTATTGTATTTCTAGAGTTGATCTTTATTCGATATCAGAAGCTTAATTATGAGCTTCTGTCGACATGTAACGGCTAACATTAACAGAGGGGTACGAATCATGAATAGCGTCGAATTTGTACTTTATAAATAGCAAGATCGAAAACTCCTCTTTTTTATGCTATACTTATATATTCAACATTTTTATACTATACTTTGTAACGAGGTTTAGGTTTTATCTTTTGATAGAAAAAGTGGAAGAAAATATATATACTGTAGTTTTTAGAAATAATAATAACGTATAAAAGGCCTTGAGGCAGGGGCACCCAACGACAAGTGTTTAAGAAAACACTTGAAACGGCATTATACTGTTTTTTTGTTTGCTTGTTTTTTCACATCATCCTTTTAGTAACTTTTAAAGGGGACTATGTAAAAACTAATACACTTTTGGTTTTTCGGGTTTGTTTGTTTTTTTGCTGAATATTTCTTTTAGCGGCAGAGAATTTTAGGGAAAGTCTGTTATCCCCCGAATTTACCAGCTGCTTTCACGTATTTGAAAATCCCACCTGAACCAATTTCCTACCTAAAAAGACATTTTTTTTATCCCTCCGAAAACAAAAGGCGTTTAAATTTTCTGATGTCGCGAAAGTTTGAGAGGAATTCTAGTTTTTAATCTGGTTTATTACGAATTTTTAAGATGACTAAGGCTTTCCGGACAGCTTTTTAATTTTCACCGAAACGAATTGTTGGGTGTTTCTGTTGAGGGACAAAGTATAGTCATAGCTAGTTGAGGGACTGGCTCAGCTCTGATGGTTCACACTGGCGATATCACGACATAATATAAGGGCCGCCGGGTCCACGGTTTGCGTCACACTAAAACTCGTAGCTGGCGTTTTCAAATTTATCCCCTCTGAAGTGCGTTTTCGGTGGCCAAAAACGGGCCAAAGTAAATATTTTTTTCTTAATTTTCCGGCTAATTTGTCGTTATCTTTATGCTAACTACCAAGTGACTAAGGTTTTGTTCATACCGGTGACAAAACATTGACATTAGGTTTTTTATGTGCGGCCTTGCCGTTTTGTCGGTTGTGTGAATCAGGCTTAAGAAACGTCCGTGTAATTAATGTTGGAAGTGCCACAAGTGATCACAAACTGTAGCAAATCTCTAGCCGTAGCAGGAGCGGATACAGGGAGGTCCTTTAGACCGTCGGTTTTAACAGTTTTGTTTTTAATTGCAACAATGAAAAATTTTATAGGCTTAGGCATATACCCGTAGTCACCCCCCATAAAACATTTCTGGATCCGCCCCTGCGTAGATAACGGTAGCGTTTCATTATACGTATGCCCCTTTGCCTCGTTAAGCAATCGGCCTTCACCTGGGGAAAGAGTGCGTGACGGGCTTAAAGTTAGCAAGTGGCGCTCAAGTCACTGACTTCAGTTGATGCCACTTGCTAATGTTAACGGAAGATAAAATCATTTCTCAAATTGAGACATCCCGTAAGGCACTTGTTGCCAAATGTGTGTAAATATTTCTAAATATAATTTTTTTATTCCTGAAAAGCGTTCCTGTTATTGTCTGATCTTTTTGTGCAAACACCAATAATCAGCCTCCCTCGAAAATAACAACTTCTCGTGGTCATTTGAGTCCATGGCCAGTCATATGAGTATTCCATTACAAGCCAAGTTTTAAAAATCATCGCCAGCACATTATTCCTAGACTGAACGGCTTAGAAACTAAAATTTGTTTTGACAACGGACGAAAAAGATATTGTCTGACATGGCCATTTTCCTTACATGCCCAGATCACTTAATGACCAACCCATTTTGGTGAATTTTCCAGCGAGAATATATTTTCGCACTCTTGGCATGAAGAAATTATTGTTTTAGATCGTGTCATTAAAAGTCGCTTCAAGGACATAAAATAATTCGCTTCATGCCACTTTGCATAAAAAATTCATGCTGGGCATGAAGTTTAGAGTTGGCTAAATTTTATGCGCGGCATGGTTCGAAATCTGGATTGGGCTTCATGTTATTCATGCCAGGCATGGCATCAAGAGTTCTCTCAATCCGGAATGCCCGACATGAAATCTAGACTGGGCTTTAATTTATTCATGCCGGCATGAAATCTGGAGTTGGCTTAATCTCATGCCTGGCATGAAATCTAGATTGAGCTTCATTTTATCCATGCCGGGCATGAAATCTACAGTTGGCTCAATCCCATGCCCCGCATGAAATGTAATGTCAGGCGTGTCCCGCATATTCTTTTGACCAACCTCGTGCGTATATCGAGCTTGAACGTGAAGTTTTATCTCATTCTGAGAGTCAAAATTGTAGTTTGCGAAAACAAACGAACTTTAGAATTACATATCGAACATTGGAGTTTTGTACTCAATGATAGGAATTAAGCAGTTGCTCGGCGCGTGTGGATGATCTACTTTAAATTAATTCCGACCTAATAAAACATAACTGGGTCTTAGAACAATGTATAGTCAGGCGATAATTATGAGTTCTAGCAATCTGTTTTATAATAGTATCGTGTCAATTAAATTGTAAAAACTGAATCGGTTTGTTGTTTATTTCAATACATTAAGGGAGGGGATGGTACTTAAGGGAGGGGCGGTACTTAAGGTAGGGGATGGTACTTAAGGGAGGGGTGGTACTTAAGGGAGGGGTGGTACTTAAGGGAGGGGTGGTACTTAAGGGAGGGGATGGTACTTAAGGGAGGGGTGGTACTTAAGGGAGGGGTGGTACTTAAGGGAGGGGATGGTACTTAAGGGAGGGGTGGTACTTAAGGGAGGGGTGGTACTTAAGGGAGGGGATGGTACTTAAGGGAGGGGATGGTACTTAAGGGAGGGGTGGTACTTAAGGGAGGGGATGGTACTTAAGGGAGGGGTGGTACTTAAGGGAGGGGTGGTACTTAAGGGAGGGTGGTACTTAAGGGAGGGATGGTACTTAAGGGAGGGGATGGTACTTAAGGGAGGGGATGGTACTTAAGGGAGGGGTGGTACTTAAGGGAGGGGATGGTACTTAAGGGAGGGGATGGTACTTAAGGGAGGGGTGGTACTTAAGGGAGGGGTGGTACTTAAGGGAGGGGATGGTACTTAAGGGAGGGGTGGTACTTAAGGGAGGGGTGGTACTTAAGGGAGGGTGGTACTTAAGGGAGGGATGGTACTTAAGGGAGGGGTGGTACTTAAGGGAGGGGTGGTACTTAAGGGAGGGGATGGTACTTAAGGGAGGGGATGGTACTTAAGGGAGGGGTGGTACTTAAGGGAGGGGTGGTACTTAAGGGAGGGGTGGTACTTAAGGGAGAGGTGGTACTTAAGGGAGGGGTGGTACCTAAGGGAGGGGTGGTACTTAAGGGAGGGGATGGTACTTAAGGAAGGGGATGGTACTTAAGGGAAGGGTGGTACTTAAGGGAGTGGTGGTACTTAAGGGTGGGGTGGTACTTAAGGGAAGAAATGGTACTTAAGGGAGGGGATGGTACTTAAGGGAGGGGTGGTACTTAGGGAAGGGGTGGTACTTAAGGGAGGGGTGGTACTTAAGGGAGGGGATGGTACTTAAGGGAGGGGTGGTACTTAAGGGAGGGGTGGTACTTAAGGGAGGGTGGTACTTAAGGGAGGGATGGTACTTAAGGGAGGGGTGGTACTTAAGGGAGGGGTGGTACTTAAGGGAGGGGATGGTACTTAAGGGAGGGGATGGTACTTAAGGGAGGGGTGGTACTTAAGGGAGGGGTGGTACTTAAGGGAGGGGTGGTACTTAAGGGAGAGGTGGTACTTAAGGGAGGGGTGGTACCTAAGGGAGGGGGTGGTACTTAAGGGAGGAGATGGTACTTAAGGGAGGGGATGGTACTTAAGGGAGGGGTGGTACTTAAGGGAGGGGTGGTACTTAGGGGAGGGGTGGTACTTAAGGGAGGGGTGGTACTTAAGGACGTTCGCGCGAAAATCTTCTAACATTGATTTTTTTATAAAACTTTTGCTACAGCTAGGTTATGAGTTACTCGTGTCAGAAATGCAAAAAAATGAGGGGGTCACCGACTTCGTTTCTGAGATAAGCTATCTGAAAGGCGACCCTAATATTGAAAAATTGGTCTTCCTTACGGGATGTGATCCGAATGTCTGTTAGTCTAAAAATATTGCAAATGAATCTCTAAAATGCAACTTTCTTTCCCAAATTTTATGCTAGTAGGTCTGTTCAGCTAATTTATTCAACTGGTGACGTTCCTTGAAGTAAATTTCATCTTTAAACGACAGCATTTGCAAACTCTGACAGCCACAAGTTGGCAGGATTCGATGGCGCGCGGGTAGAAAAATGGAAAAAATTTAAACTTCCTACATTGATTTTTTGTTCATTTTCTCACAATCTGTCGAGAATTGGCAAAGAAAATTATCTATGAAAAAAAAATTGGGGGTCACCGACCATCCAAGCGAGTTAAATCTAAGCAAAGTTAACGCAACCGCTATCAGCCCTTTATGTGCCTAGATTTTCTTCTCTTGCGCGCGCGCTCGTGCATGACGAAGCATGGCGTTGCGACATGAATTGCGTGCGCAGTAAGGATGCGCATAAACAATTAGCGCGAACGTCCTTAAGGGAGGGGATGGTACTTAAGGGAGGGGATGGTACTTAAGGGAAGGGTGGTACTTAAGGGAGTGGTGGTACTTAAGGGTGGGGTGGTACTTAAGGGAGGGGATGGTACTTAAGGGAGGGGATGGTACTTAAGGGAGGGGTGGTACTTAGGGGAGGGGTGGTACTTAAGGGAGGGGTGGTACTTAAGGGAGGGGATGGTACTTAAGGGAGGGGTGGTACTTAAGGGAGGGGTGGTACTTAAGGGAGGGGTGGTACTTAAGGGAGGGGTGGTACTTAAGTATCGCCTCCCACCTGAAACAATAACAGCAATAAACAACTGGATGTTTCTATGAAAACTGTGGTTATGATTTTATTTCTCAGAGAATCTTTGGAAGATCAGTCAGTGACATTGTTTTTTCACCCGTCTTTTACGTCATCTTTATCACTGACATCTCTGACAACCACTCTTTTTTCAGTATTGTTACAAAAAAAACTCAATGAGTCAACGGCAAGCACGCAATTCAAACAACTGAACAACTCACTTCATTGCTCAAACTGCCACTCAGTCACCCTCATACACACTTGTTATATCAGGATCAGGGGATCCTATTGAAAATTAACAAATTATCCGCATTTTTCCATGGACTTTTCTCATATCTACCATAGAAATGACGCCATAAAATGTTAAAAACTCAACTGTGGAACCGCGTGCCGTTAGGTGAGTGGTGTCATTGCCACGTTTTGATTGATTTATGTTTGACGTGAATCATAATAATCGCTTATGATAAACCAATGGCTTCAAAAAAACTGGCGTCAGCCGAACTAAATCAGATCAACAATTCCTGCACAATTTACTTAAAAAATGTAGACCAATTACTGTGTAAAAAAAGAGAATGTTTGTTTAAAGACCCAGCAGTGACCATTATGCACTGCACAACAAAACCAAGTCTCGATCCCGCGAAAGAAATAACAATAACAGAGCATAATGGTCACTTCTGAGCCTTACAAAGAAATACATCACACACACACACATTTTTTCATTCCGCTCTTTGGAATCGCGAAAGTTTCTCTTTATAAAGGGTAATATCTGCAACGGATCCAATGACTGTCATGGCACCAAAAGAAATTGCGTCGGCGACTTCGACTGTGAAGGAAAGAGTAGGAAACGAAGCATTAAGAGAAAATTTAACGAAAATAGAAACTTAGTAGCATGGATTAATCTTTGTGATCGATTTGGTTTGTGATTTCTATTATATCCCCATTTGCCCTGGGACCAAGCCATTTCTTCGTTGTGAAAAACAAAACAAACAAACTGGACTGAGAGAAACTGGGCACAAGTAATGGTATGGGCAACTTTTTTCGTGGCAGCCATATAAGGATGCGACAATCGACTGATACAAAATTCACACAAAACAGATTTCACTGGAAGAAAACATTATTGCATTTTGTGTTTAATACAATGGTTATTTCAAAGTGTTTAAAAACAGTGATATTGTATGAAGGCTTTACTGGACAACCATGTCCTGTATGCAAACAATATCACAAACCAGCTACTAAATGTCGTCTGGATGGGCTGAATTGACTTGTTCTCCCATACGGTGTCCGAGCACAGAAAGGTATGTCTTCCAAGCAAAACATTTGGAGGATACCTCCTCGCCCCCCCCCCCCCCCCCCCCCCCCCCCCCTCCTTCCCCCACGGGATTCCTCACATTTGGTCCCAAGACATTTTCCGAGGGCTTTATCTTTTCATATTGAAATGGTATCGCATACTGAATGTTGCAAGACATTTCGCCTAGGCCTCGCTTACCTGTATCTGATTATATTGAAATAATGTCGTTCTGATAGAAGTAGTATAGGAGGGATGAAATTAGCCGTATTTTTGCGGAGCAAGCTCATTAATTTGCGGAGCAATCTCAGTCATTAACGTGACGTGGAATCTCATTAACGCCTTATTTGGTAATGATGGAGATGATGTACACTTGTATCACCTTATTTGGTAATGATGCACACTTGTATCACCTTATTCGGACATGTTGACATGCCCATTTTTGGACATGATGACAATGATGAACACTTGTATCGCCTTATTTGGAGATGATGCACACTTATCACCTTATTTGGTAATGACAGACATTTTTAATGACGTCATGTTTACGTCATGAGTGGTGATGGCTGGTGTAACCAGTTTGTCAGAGTTTCTTCCGGTTTCACAATCTATTGTTTGGTAAGCATAAAAGCTCTCGCGCTGCCAACCGAATCATTCACAAATTGCGAGTAGTTGAGTTAAACCATGGATTTCAACCAGTTCAATACTTTGGAAGAGTTTGAAAATTGTATCAAAGGAAGGAAAAAGTGGGTTTAACGAGTACGAAAATGGATACATTTTTGGAGCAAAACATGGAAACGAGGCAAAGTACAGCGGAGCGAAAAAAAAATTAAGAAGTCAAAACTACCGTTCCACTTGATCGCGTGTATAAATTATATTCGAGGGATTAACGAATGTGTCCAGGCTTGTTTAATATGCTGTTCCATTGTTCGTTCTTGTTATTCCAACTGAACAAAAACTGTTTGCAACATGACATTTATGTCTATTTCGAGGGCCAAAAAGGCCAAAAGCGCCAAAAACGCCATTTTGAGTGCTGTGTTTTGTTTCCCTGGGATCGCGCGTGGGATCTCGCGTGAAGGTCGCGCGTGGCCGTTCAAGACAGAAAACAAGCCTTTTTATATCAAACCAATTATTTGTTTACAACTTGTTTATTTACATATCAACATACTAAAGCGACATCTATTTTCTTGAAAAAACTTTTTACAATATAATTTTAATCTTAATTCTTATAACCGCTTCATCGCTAGATTCTATGTCGATTTTCAGTTTGCCAGTCATCACCTTCAAGTTTTACTGAATTTCTTTACCGGCAGCTTCAAAGTTCAAACATTTAATTATACAAACTTACACTGAACTAAATTTGCATGGCAAATTACTAGGCCGGTTCTCACTAGAGCTCTTAAGTACACTTGAAGTGCACTTGGTACGTACTTGTAGTGTGAACTCCTTTCTGAGAGCGTTTTCTAAGTCAGTCTTACGTTTCAATAGAAGCAGTCATCTGATTTATTTACACGTTTCAACCTCATTGTAAAATGTATCAAAGAGGTAAAAATTAATATCAGCTGAATGTAATTAGAAAGTTAAATAATTTCCAGTAGTTCGTTTTCGAAAAGCTCCATATTTCCCTTCTTTTTTATCAAAAACGTCTTTTTGAATGGCACGTGCTGTTGGTTTGTGCGGAATCACCCAAGTGTAGCTCGCGTACTTGGAGTGTGAACGTTTTAATGACCGCACTTATTGGATTCTTTGTTGCCCTGGCGATATGCGTAAAACAAAAAAATCCAAGTGCACTTCAAAGTAAGGTCTACCCCTTACTTGGGAGCGCACTTGACCAATGACAATAAAGCCGTGCAGCCGTGCAGCCGTGCAGCCGTGCAGCCGTGCAGCCGTGCAGCCGTGCAGCCGTGCAGCCGTGCAGCCGTGCAGCCGTGCAGCTAAAAGCACGTGTGCGTGCAACTTTGAATTCCACAGGGAACGAGCTCTCTGCGTTTTGGTTTACGATTCGCAGTCACGGACGACTTCTAAAAGACTCTCAAGCAGGATCTCAAGTTTTACTTTAGCTGTTGTATTGGAAGGTGTATTTCAAGCCGACTTAGGGTAAAAAATTCTGCATTGAGAAAAAAAGGTTGTAGTCTAATTCTCAGGTTTAGCCAATCAAAAACACTACAATAAAACACTACAATACTCATAAGATACAAAAACATGTTTTTATGACGAGCACGAAAAAGTTCCCAAAAAATAACAAAAAGTGAGCATAGCGTTACACCAGGCTCTGAGACGATGTTTTGCTGAATTAAGTTCAAATAAAACTTGACATGATAAGAAAAAATATTTTACTAACGACTTAGCGTTTTATGCATATCGTACTTTAGTGCTTCAACTTTGTTTATCACGGCTAATCAACTGCATACCAACTTGCGATCGCAAGTAATTTGCATCTAAATACGCACGCTGTGCGTAGTCATGCCTGAAAATCTATTGTCTCGTCTTTCCTAAAGGCTGGTTTTCACTAGCGCATAAGCACAAGCATAAGCATAAGCATAATCGGCCGAAAAGCAAATGAGAACGCCAGAACATAAGCACAAAGACATACGCAAGCGCAGTATGAACGAAATTCTCGATACCAGCTTTCTTCGGCTGTGAGATCCGAATCAAAGATGGCGGATGATTTGGTTGACCGCCTTGTGCTTATGCTTGTGCTTATTTCATCCCCGTTCTCACTTGACATAAATGTGACACAAGCATAGCATAAGCACAAGAAGAATGGAACGTGTTCGTTCTTCTTGTGCTTATGCTTATGTCGTGGGAGTTCTCACTTGCTTCTGGATCTCTTATGCTTATGCTGATGCTTGTGCTTATGCGCTAGTGAAAACCAGCCTTAAGTGACCTCAAGTCTACTTGATTATCAAGTGCACTTCAAGTGCACTTTGGCCCTAGTGTGAACCGGCCTACTACCTTGGAAAAATAAACAAAGCAGCCAATTTCATGGGCGTGCTAAAACAATAAACCCACACTTTGCTTAAGTTCAAATAAATTTAGTAATAACAAAACACATTAAGGTTTCATCAACTTATTATATCAACAAAAACCTGTTTTATTTTGAACAACTCAAATCTATGCACTACACAAATGACAAGGAAATCAAGAACAAAATGTTAGCATGAAATAACTACGGACGTAGCGCGAATTCACTATAGGTGGTTTTCATGTTACGTCATCGCCGCCATACTGGTGGACATAAACAATAGTTCTCTCATTAGCTCCTTTTGTTCGTCCACCAGCATTTGTTCGTTTCACTATTGTTATCTATGTCTCTGGAGATTGATTGCAAACCACCTCTTTTTCTCAATGCAGAATTTTTTACCCTAAGTCGGCTTGAAATACGCCTTCCAATACAACAGCTAAAGTAAAACTTGAGATCCTGCTTGAGAGTCTTTTAGAAGTCGTCCGTGACTGCGAATCGTAAACCAAAACAAAGAGAGCTCGTTCCCTATGGAATTCAAAGTTGCACGCACACGTGCTTTTAGCTGCACGGCTGCACGGCTTTACTGTCATTGGTCAAGTGCGCTCCCAAGTAAGGGGTAGACCTTACTTTGAAGTGCACTTGGATTCTTTTGTTTTACGCATATCGCCAGGGCAACAAAGAATCCAATAAGTGCGGTCATTAAAACGTTCACACTCCAAGTACGCGAGCTACACTTGGGTGATTCCGCACAAACCAACAGCACGTGCCATTCAAAAAGACGTTTTTGATAAAAAAGAAGGGAAATATGGAGCTTTTCGAAAACGAACTGCTGGAAATTATTTAACTTTCTAATTACATTCAGCTGATATTAATTTTTACCTCTTTGATACATTTCACAATGAGATTGAAACGTGTAAATAAATCAGATGACTGCTTCTATTGAAACGTAAGTCAGACTTAGAAAACGCTCTCAGAAAGGAGTTCACACTACAAGTACGTACCAAGTGCACTTCAAGTGTACTTAAGAGCTCTAGTGAGAACCGGCCTATTGTCTTGCAAATTTTAGCACAGAAATTGACAAGTTGTCTCGGACAATTATGTATGCCAATTTCTGTCCAAATTGTCGCGGACAATTCAAAAGTTGTCCGCAATTGCGATTTCGGCCTTAGGGCCTGGTCGCACTACAGTCAAAAACAAAAATTAGCCCGTGCAAAATGACATAAAAACAAAAACATTCCACAAAAAGCGTGTCCCACCGGAGCGGTTTCTTTTGTTTTTCTCGATTTTTGCACGGGCTAATTTTTGTTTTTGACTGTAGTGTGACCAGGTCCTTACGCATTGTTGTACCCAATTCAAACCTTCTGGGAATAAGATTCTTTGTTCACAATATTTCCATATAATTTCCATGTCAATGCTTCATTGATATGGAAATATGATGAACAAAGAGTTCTAATCCCAAAAAGTTTGAATTGGGTACAACAATGCGTTAGCCGAATTTGTATATTATCTTAAAAAATCGTCATTTTGGGTACGAGGAAAGTCCAGCTTATGACTGCTATTGTCTACGAAAATGTCTCGACCACGATGGTATGAGTACAGCAGAGAAACGAACATTTTGCCGAAATTTCTATAATTGGACTGAGTGGAGTACAATAGGTGGTTTTCATGTTACGTCATCGCCGCCATGCTGGTGGACATAAACCACAGGGAACCCAAACGCTTTATTAGCTATAACATAATTATTTAATAAAATATTGTTATTTACCTGTAATCCTGTGTCTTTCTCACAAGTCTTGCACACCGCAGACTTTGACACTAAATCACGGCAGGGGCGTGGCCAGGAATTTTTCAGAGGTACGCACAATCAATTTCCAAACACTCCCCCTACCTCCTCCCCCACCCTCAAGTCCCAAATCTTTCTTTTTTTCCGACTTTTTCAGGTACGCACGTGCGTACGTGCGTACATGGTAGCTACGGGCTGAGAAATTGACTGATCCTAGCATATTCATAACAATAACAAAAACTGCAGCCGATCACTACATATCTTGCAACAAAAGTTAGCCAAAGAAGCCCTAACATATGCCAAGAGAGCTAGCATAACGAAGGCATAGAGAAACAATAATTCCATAAATGGCACACAGCATGAAAATCTCTGTCACTTAAGAGATTTTTATCCCAAAGAGTCATACAATACATATCGAGCGTGCAAAACTGAGACAGAGATAAAAGTGACTAGTCACAATTCTATATTGGTGATCTAAAGGGAACAAATATCTCGTAGACCTTCTTGGGAAAGCATTTCTAAAGGCTTCTTTATACATTTTGCGACTAGCGGGAGTCGTGTTTGGCCTGTCACCTTTATAATACTATTTATAAATAATAGTATAGGAAGGCCCCAAGAATGTTTTGAATTTTTGAAACGCCAAGAGCGCTATTCAATAGGCACTTTGGCAGCTTTTATATATTAAATAACAACCACAATAGGACTTCTCCTTCTGCATGAATTTTTTTTTCTTTGCCTTGAACTTTGCACGAATTTTTTTTCCTGGCATTTTCCCTTGCACGATTTTTTTTTGGTTCCCCCCCCCCCCCCCCCCCCCCCCATCACTTTTCTAATGTTACGTCCCTAAGTGCACCCGATTGACGCGCGCGCAACGTAAGTGTCCAATTACAGCTATCCAATTACAAAAAGTTGTAATAGACCATTTTCGATATATTAAAATTCATACTTGGCTCCGAGGCTTGGGGAATAAAACAAAAGAAATGAATTATTCAACGCTGAACCTTAATGTGATTTCTTTTGTTTTATTCCCCAAGCCTCGGAGCCAAGTATGAATTTTAATATGTCGAAATTGGTCTATTGGATAGCTGTAATTGGACACCCACGTGACCGCGCGCCAATTAAGTAATCAGTATATGTAATCGCATGGGCCCGAGTTAAATTAAGGATTAATATCACGTGTGTTTTCAGAAGCTGTAGAAATTGCCCGACTCGCGAAGCGACGAGGGCAATTTCTACAGCTTCTAAAAACACAAGTGATATTAATCCTTAATTCTACGAGGGAACATGCGATTGCTTGTTTATAATGTAGAGGAAAAAATTATAGAGAAACCTTTAAGACTTTTTAAGGGACGGACCATTATTTTTCTGGAGGGGGGGATGAGAAATATTGAAAAAAATTGTTTGCAGGGCCTTAAAAGACAAAATAAATTGTTTGCAAACGCGATAAGTGTTAAAAAAAAATGTTTGCAGAGAAGTCAGATAAACTATTAAAAAAAAAAAGTTCCAAAACTGAAACTGATTGCTCAGTGATGCGAAAGCAAATACAGCTGAAAATAGCTTTAAGACGGTCTCTTTCCATTTGGCTGTACAAGACAACTCCTTCACCTTGCCTTCCATGGAAAAAAGCAGCCAAAAAGCTCTTCGTTGTGCCAGGGCTTAAGTCAGAATCTTAACGGGTTTTCATTCAAGGAATGCCGCTTGCCTTGCTACTTAACGTTGGAAGACCATGTAAATATGATACGATTTCGTGTATAAATAAAGATTGATGATGATGATGATGATGATGACATTCTGTCAAGAAATGGGCGAGTTTCAGAAGTCTGTCATCTTCCTGACGATATCACCATCAAAGCTAATGGGTCACTAACTGTTTACAAGTTATTTGGAGTAACCTATGGCGATGTGAATCATTTTAAATCAGCAATGTGTGGTCGACTGATGATGGCCTGTGGGAACAACTTCAAAGAGGATCAGGACTTCGGTATTGTGGAATCGCCGGAAAAGCCTGCTACTCCCTTTGCATATTTTCTGTGGTATGCCCTTTATTTGCGCCAGTAGCTGCGTAGGAATTAAAATGGTGAGTGATACAAACTATAAATTACAAGAAGCGTATGTGGCCAAAATAATTGGCCATATATAGCACAATTGATTTTTTTTTTTCGAAAAATAACTTATTAGCTCAAATATTTTTAGCACCAGATAAGATAGCACTGTAAAAAAAATGAAAAAAAAATGTTTGCAGGAAGGTGCTCTTGGAAAAAAAAATGATTGCAGAAGCGCATAAATTAAAAAAAAATTGTTTGCAGAGGAAAATTTCTCTTCCCCTACCTCCAGAAAAATAATGGTCCGTCCCTAAGAGTCTGACTCAAACTTAAAACTATCCGAAGTGAAAATACTCTCTCGCAAACTGACAAGAAAAACGTTTCAACTCACTGTAGTTAAATAAATTTCTATTTGGTCAAAGATTCATTTGGCTGTTATGTACATCTAGAGAACATAGCCTGATTTTTATCGATAAAAGACACTTTACGACGAAAACAAAGCAAGTTTTATTTAAGCGTACCTGTGTTTTGAAGTTTTCGCCGCTTTGATAACAACAACAAATAGCGAGAGTTCAAACTTGCTTGCACGTTTGGCGATTTAATTGCTTTCTTTCACTTCTTTTAGCCTTATTCTTTCTCCTGTTAAACGTATATTTTCCCTTTCAGCAACATGTGTCAAAGTCCGCAGAAATCCTCATTTTTTCAAAGAAGTGATGAAACTTCTTTATCAGGAGGGAGTAATTTTGCCCTCAATTAAGGAAAAATGCCCTCTTCGTTAGCCAGTCAGCATTCAGTAATTTTGCCCTCTATATAAGTGTCAGTGAGTTCTCGTTAGCTCGATGCCGATTTAGCGTACGCGTCCGATATCCAGATAAATATGTCTGGTACTCACACTTTTTTTCTTTGTCCGCACGCACATGGGGGCCGGGTGGGGTCGGCATATGACCACTTTCATCTTGTCCGGTTGTTTATTGGTGAATTAAATGTCATTTCATTTTATTTTACTTCAAATAGCTGGTTTTCTGAATTTAAAGAAGGCCATGGCCAGCAAGAATAAAGAGTTTTGTTTCGGGTTTTATCTAATTATACGTGGCACGTGGGCGGGTTAACGTTAGGTTAAGACCGAGAAGGGATTTTTCCCTTATTAAAATAAAAGAAGTGGAATGTCAATTAGCTTTCGTTTATTGATCCTATCTCCAGCTAGAGCGGGCTAATAACGAAAGTGAAAGAATTTTTTCCGCTTGAACTTTGTTCTGCTTTAATCGTTTATTGTATGGACTACAGAATAGTAAATAAAGCCATGACTATTCCGATTGTGTTCGTTGAATAAACATAAATAAATTTGCGCAGTTAATATTCAAGATTTGTACTGCTTTATCGCGTAAAATGTAGAAAGGAATGACGCAGTTGGTAAGCGTGAGCTACCGCATGTACTGACGCATGCGATCATGACTCGGCATTTCCTGCTCATATAAGACCGACTTTACCGTAGAACACATTATATGAGAACAGGAAAAATATACGAACACCAGGAAGATAGAGCGATTTTCGTATGACCTTGAAAAACGGTTCGGAGAGTGTTTGCGATTTGTTTCATCCGCCAATGATTGAACAGACCGAAACAAAAGCCTCGTTTCGTTTCCCGCGTAAACAACCCTAATATGGCAAATGCGCTAGTTCGATAAACCAATCGGAATGTCGAAAACAGAATGACGTCAAACAGAATATTGATTGCACGATTTTCAGAAATTCTTGGACAAAAG